>PVLA01016362.1:0-21105 GCA_004027455.1 Hydrochoerus hydrochaeris
GGCCCCCATCAGCCAAGGCAGCCCATGGCTGTACAGTTGTCATCAAGCCATGTCTTTAATCTTCCCTTAATAAAAAATTCCTTTAAAAGTCTCCAGAACTCCAGCCCTCGGATCTTACATGCTACACAGCAATACTCTGTTCTCAGAAGTATCTGGAAAATAATGCTGTCAGATCTCATGGGCTTTACTGTCAAAGGAACATAAAAATCCATCCCCCAATGTCAAGCCCTAAAAAGCCTAAATTTTCCCACAGAGTACAAATTCCATTAGATTTCTTTGTCCCTGATAAGGAAGCCTTTGAGATGTCCCCAGAATCCCTCTAGCAGGAACAAACATGCATTGCTCAGTTACTATGGGGCACTTGTTTCTCTGCAGGGACAAGCTGCTCACCAGGTTTCCTGCTGCTACTGCTGCAGGACCCTAAGGATGTGGGGGTCTAGTTTGTTCCCAGTGTTCCCATGCACTTCTGCTCCTAGCCTGTCTTGACCCTGTCACTAGGGGTAGGTGTCACACACACCACCCTGTGTACAACACCGTTCCCCCACCAAGTCCATAGCCAAATGTATCAGATGAATGGCAGCCACAGATCAGAACTTCACACAGACCAACATGGGGAAGAGAAATCGAGAGAGGAATGAGCTGCTGGGGAGGGGAGGGGAGGAAGCCACTGGGTACCTACTTCCTAATGCAGGACAAGCAGGGACAGCTTGTCATGGAACAGAAAGGTGGGAGCTACAGGCAGAAGGAAAACAACAAGAAGGCACATTTAAACCACTCATCAAAAATTACAGCCACACCAAACCAAGAGAAAGGCACACAGGTTCTTTGGAGATAAATGCACTTGCTTCTTGCAGAGAAAACTGCCCTGTACTTAGGTGGATGTTAACTCAGCAGTTTTCTGGGATGGGTTGTGAAGTCCCTGCCATGGACACTGAGCCCATGGCTTGCTTTGAAAGGCCACTGGTTAGGGAAGCAGCCATTGGTGCTGGCATGTGTGGCTGCTTAGAGTGGGTTTTGGTTCAATTGCTCTTTTTTATGTTTCTGCCTTTTGTTTAGGGGCCTGTGCTACGAGGAGTGGGAGGGAGACCAGGGAGCTGCCAGGTGGGCTGGGGGTGGGGCACACACAGCAGGCTCACCCAGCTTCAGGAGCCAGCCTTCCTGGTCCAGGTGAAGTAATGTGTGTGTCAGGTCATTCCCATCATCCTCCGGGATCTTAAAGGGTTCATTCTTAATACTTTCATATAAATTCTGTAAGGGGAAAAATAGCACCAAATTTAAAAAATTCACAGAGTTGAAGCAACTGTTCTTTCTGTTGTCTCTTCCAATACAGGCTAAGCATAAAGAGCAGCAGGACTCCTAAGCCAGGCACGTTTGTGAGATGCATTTACAGTAAATAAGCCAGCTGGGCCTGGTGGCACATGCCTGTAATCCCAGCACTCTGGGAGGCAGAGGCAGGAGGAGTCCCACCAAGGCAACTCAGTGAGACCCTGTCTCAAGGTTAAAAAATAATAATCACATAAAAAGAGCTGGGGAGGTGGTTAGTGGGAGAGTGCCCCTGAACGGATTCCCAATACCATAAAGAAAAAAATAAGTGAATAAGCCAGCACTGCCCATCTGCAGAGAGCTTGGGAAGTTTCAAAATGTCCAGAGTTAAGAAGGAAGAAGGAGGAACAGCGCCACCATGAGGTGGCTCAGAAGCTCAGTCCCACAAGACTCACCCTTAGCAGCTGCTCAGGGAGGTCACCCCCCTCCCTCATTGATGCCACAGATCATGGTGATGAACCGCTCCACAGTGGGCTTGTCACGCACGTTGTGGTTGTACAGGCTGGTGCTGAGCATGATGATGGTGAATGACAGCACATAGCACATGTCTGCCACAAGGCAGAGGACAGCAGGGAACTCAGCAGCCTGAGCTCTGCTGAGGTTTGGACATGGAGTGTAGGTCCACAGGGAAGAGCAAAGCAGAAACCTATGCACAGTGGTTCCTTGCACCTCAGGCAAGACTGTGCTGGCTCAGGGAAAGAAGGTCCCAGGAATAGGCTGCCCTGTGCCACAGGCCTTTGTCCTGAAGCAGAGCTGAGGGTCAGGCCGTGAGCTGGCTCACTCACCTATGGACAGGAAGACGCCTGGGTGGCACAGGCAGTAGCGAGAAGCGAAGGCCTCCATCATGCGATCCACCTTCTGAGCCTCTCCGTGCAGCCTAAAGCTCCATAGGAACTGCCTGCAGAGAGACAGACCTTTCACCGAGTGACCTGGCCATGGTGAGGATGCAACCTCAGCCTGGGTGCCACCCTGGTAGGGGAATGGGGGCCTAGGAGCCAACAAAGAGACTCGGTTTCCTTCCACTCAGTAATTCAGGGGGCAGATTTACCAACTGCTCCTCTTTTGTGTGACTATAACAAACTCTTCAGCAAGGTCTGCTGCCCCTGCCACAGCCTTGGCCAGGGTCCCAGGACATCTTGTCCCCACTGGCATGGTCTGCTGTATCTGACCTGGTGATTTCTAGAGCCCTATGACATCCCATGGCTGCCACTTTCCTGACAGTGCATGTGAAGCCACATCGTCCTCCAAGGATCACACCCAGGGCGCAAGGGCAGACTCAGCAGGCTGCATCCAGGGCCCAGCCTCACCTCAGGCCACAGTCAGTGGCTGCTGCCTCCCTGGGGCAGAGGACTGGGCCCTGGTGAGCAGGTGCTGCTGTCCTGAGGTGGCCCTTCTCACAGGTTTCTCCCACGTGTGGCTTACCACAGTGTTGGACAACACCTCCTTTTGGCACAGGACAGGCTTTCCTGTGTTCTTTTCTGGAACTCAAAATTTAAATCTCCAGCTTTTCATGTGCCCATCAACATTCCTCCAATCAGATGCCAACACGTCATTCCACCCGCCCTTTTAACCCCGCCCCCTGTCAAATGCCAAATAAAGCCCGAGGTTTTTTCCTGAAGCTTCCAGAGGTTGCTTGCTTCTCTTCCATAGCCCTCTGGTGCCCACGATAAAGGTCTTTCTTTCTCTCTCTCTCTCTCTCTTTCTCTTTCTCTTTCTCTTTTTCTCTTTCTCTTTCTCTCTCTCTTTCTCTTTCTCTTTTTCTCTTTCTCTTTCTCTCTCTCTCTCTCTTTCTCTTTCTCTCTCTCTTTCTTTCTCTCTTTCTCTCTTTCTTTCCTCTTTTTCTCTCTCACACATTGGAGAACCAAACACCTTCTCCCTGAGGTCTCCCACTGACCACCCTTTCTAAATTGCAACCCCTGCCCCAACACTCCCAACCTCCCTTTCCTTTCCTGGACCGCAAGGCATCCTCCACCACCTACTATCTGTCTACCTTTAGGGTCAAGGGTAGGGGCCATGGCTGTCCTGGTCCCTGCAGTCCCTGTGGCCAGCCATGTCCCACCAGTTGCTCAGTGATGTTCAAAGCTGTAATGGCTTCAGCACCGGGTGAGTGCTGAGGTCAGGCTTACAGGCTCTGACAACACCTGGACCTTGGATTCTGGCCTCCCAAACAGCAGAATAAATTTTTGTATTTTAATCCATGCAATTTATGCCTAACTTTCTATGACAGCCCCAGGACACTGATGCACAGTGTAGGTAATTACTCATAAAAGCAAAAGTTTCATTAGAAAATTAATATTTTAAAATGTTGCTTAGAAAAATCATACAGAAAATTGTGACCACCATTCAATCCACTAAACTTAGTATCTAATTCTATATTTCTAACCTGCCTGTTACTTTCCCTATGTATGTCACTCAGAAGAAACTAGAATTTAAAAATATCTAATAACCAAGCTGTTTTATTTTGTTTGAGACAGGGTATCCCTATGTAGCTAGCCCAGGCTGGCCTTGAATTCTTGGTCCTTGTTGTAGTCAGGGGTTGTGCAGAGAACAATTAGAATCAGGACATGGAGTTTATAATATTATTTTAGGATGGTCACACAGAATTAACACAAGAAAATGCAGGAAATCTATAGAATACCTAGCCAAGGGCCTGAATCCCACAGCCATGTCCCACATGAGTCCAGAAGAAGACCCAGAGCTCATGACAATGCCTCCCATGAGTCCAACTGGAGGTCTAGAGCCCACAAGAAGGACTCATGCCAGTCTCTTTTATGGATCCGCACTGGGAAGGCCCAAGGTCAGTGGTGGAAACCAGAAAGTCTATGCAGGGTGAAGGAGCTGTGCTGGTGGGTTGAGGGTTCTATGCTGCAGCCAACAAGTCACACTCACACCGGGGCTGTCCTGAAAAGCACCACAGCCATCCTCAGGGACATGAAGGCCTTGAGCTCCTCGGATGACAAGCACAGTCGAGTACATGACAGGAAGCCAGCATGAGGAATTCATCCTGGAGACCAAGCAGCACATGTCTTCCTCTCTGGAGCCAGGAAACAATGCTTGATATGAAGACCAGAGCTTCTCTAAGAGAACCTAATGGCTTAAACAGCAACTCTTAGGAGAACCTACAATGCCTCAACACCCAACACCTTAATGCATTAAGGCATTAACATGATAGCTTCTCCTTCTCCACATCTCCATTTATGCTGGCAACTTTCCTCAGGTGGAATATCTACGCTCAGCACCATGCTGATGTAATCCAGCTGGCATTAAGTTGACCACCAGTTTTTAATCTGTAACAGTCCTCCTGCCTCAACCACTTGAATGCTAGTTTCTGGTTTTAAGAAGTTAATTTGACCTGGTCAGATCTAATCATTGATTTCTGAGGACATACTCCTGGTCTTTTTTTTTTTTTTTTTTTTGTACCAGGGAGCGAGCTTACGACCTCACGTTTGCCAGGCAGGCACTTACACTGCTGAGCTAAATCCCTGGCTCTGGCCTCTTATTTTGTGCTGTCTATTTTATATACCTTCTCAGGCTTTGGTTAAATGGATCAACTTTTCTTTATTCAGGCTTTCCTAATAACTTACAAATTCTATTTAATTCCTATCTTTAGTGGCTACTCTTTTGTTTTGGTACTGGGGATCGAACTCACAACCTCACACTTGCCAGGCAGGTACTTATAATGCTGAGCTAAATCCCTAGCCCTAGTGGTTACTCTTAAAAATTTAACAACAATCTAAACTTACATTTGCCTATCAACATCTACACAACCTTAGAAGACTTATAGTTTCCTTTTTGTTTTAGCCTCTTTTCCTTTTCATTCTGTCATTTAGACTTAACTGTGAACTCCACCTCCCACCCCTGCCAGTACTAGGGGATCAAACCCAAGGACTCTTTATCAACTGAGTTACACCCTGGGCTCTTCTCTTTTTTTAAACGTTCTTTTTATTTATTTATATATTTTATATTTTTAAAGTGAATAAAACAAAACAATAAGACAGAACAAATCTAAACAATGAGAACAATATTGGATTTCAAAAACAAGACAGAAGGAAATCCTCCATAGTTGCTTATGGCATATTGTTATCCTCTAAATGGATGTTCAGACTACCAGCTTTAGGCCTGCAAAGTCAATCAAACAATATGAGCCTTAAGTTGTTTTTTTACATCAGTAGCTATCACCTCAGTCTGTGCTCCTCCAACTCAACTGGTTGCTTCTGGGGCTACTAGGGAGGCTTGGCTCTTCTTGTCTCCCAGCTCATGTGCCAGCTGGCTCAGGGGAGGAGGTTGACTTCTTAGTTCTCCTCCTGGCCCACATGGTCATCATGGGCTCACAGGAGGGGGTTGTCTTCTTGGTTCTCCTCCCAGCCCGTGACTCACACTGCTCTTCTCTTAAAAAAAAGAATATTTTTGAGATGATTTCACCAAGTTGCCTAGGGAGGACTCTGATTGGGAATTCTCCTGCATCAGACTTCGAGTGCTGGGATTACATGTAGGCTTCAGCCTCCACACCTGGCTCAACTATAAATATCACTTGTCCTTTTTTAAATCCTGTAGATTCACTTTGTGTGTCTGTTTGGAGGTGTAATACTCCAACTTCTCAATTACTAGACTCAGGGGAAATGTCTTGGTGACTGACTATTTGAGTCCTTGTGTGTCTGAAAATGTCTTTAATTGCCTTTTTTTTCCGAGTGACATTTTGGTAGACAGAATTCTCAGCTTTAAGTCATTTTTTTCTCAACCCCTGGAACTGTTTCCCTTTTCTCTTTGATCCACTGTTTCCTGCTAATGAGCTCATTTCTTCTTAGGCAGCCTAGTCTTTTCTTCTTGGAAAATTAAATGACTTTCTCTTTACCACAAGTTTTATGATATTTTATTCAATACATCTATATGTAGGTATATATAGGTCCTTCAACAATTTATACTGCTTAGCATTTGATGAGGCCTGTGAATCTGAGAATTTTATCTTAGTCTCACTCTAAAACAATCCAAGGTTTCCTTAAAATATTTCCTGTGTTCCATTTTAAATTGTTTCCTTTGAGACTTCAATTGGATGAAATCTGATTTGCTGGATTCAGCTTCCATGCCTTGTAACTCGAGGTAAAAGAGCAGAGAGAATTATTACACTCTCTTCTAGGCCTCAAGACCATGCTTAAGCAGCATCTTCTCTGTGGCACAGCCCAGAGTTCAAGTGACATCCCTGTTTATTTCCAACATTCTCACAATGCCCCACCTTGATGTCATGCGTAGGAACCAGCCTATCTCTCTATGTCCCTGGCAACTCTTGGATGCCGTCTGCTGCTCTTAGTTTCTAATGCAGCCACCTCTCACAAGTTGGTGGTGCAGCACTTAGGTGGTGGGAGTCCCACCCACTGCTGACCTCTGGGAGTGGGTATTTCTCCTTCTCTGTACTGCTGACCACCCAGATGCTGCCTGTCTCCATGCACTAAGGGTTTTCTCTTGCTTACCCCACCTAGGGCCCACAGTGCTCTCTGGTACAGGTCAGCACAGCGTGAAGAGTCTCAAAGTCTCCACTGTTGCCCCATTCTCTGCATCTACCTCCTCTGAGCTTCCTGAACCCCGAACGCTGCTCTCCCTTCCCATAGCAGCTCCTCCCTATATGTGACCTGGGCATCATTCCTTCCTCACTTGATCTCATGCATGTTCCTCCTTGCAGAGTCCTCAGTTTCTACTCCACTAAACTCCTTGTTACAAACTTAAGTATTTTTCTTTGAAAGGTATTTTAGGACACTGGGACTCTAAAGGGTAGTAGAAGGTTTTTAGCTTCCTTAATTTAACCAAACCTTTCTTTTTATTTATAAGCCCAAGTGCTACTTCTAGAATCTAAGTTACCTGAACAAACCAAAGCTTCTTGCTTTAAATGTTATCACCTCCCTGGTAGCCTGAAAGAATTTACTTTGAGGGTATCTTCATGGTTCACACTATTACAAAGCTTAGTGAGGATAAGGGGGTAGACACAATTTTGAATTCATTTTCAGCACATGAGATTATCTAGTATAGCTACAGACTAAATATTTGTGACCCCCTCAACATGCATACATTGAAACCCAAAGCTACAAAGTGACAGTATACATACATAGGACCCCTGGGAGTAGCTAGGGTTAGGTTAAGTCATTTGAGCAGAGTCCCCTGCTTTTAGATTTGTGTCATTTTAGGAAGAGAGACCCTGGAGTGAACATGCTCCACCCTGGCCACATGAGCATTCAGCAAGAAGGCAACAGTCTGCAAAGGAGAGGGGGCTTTAACCAGAACCTGGCTCTGCTGGCACTCCAGTGTCAGCCAGGCAGCACCCAGATCAATGGGAAAGTGAATGTCTGTTGTTTAAGCCCCAGTCAACAATATTATGTCATGGCAGCCAGCTGACAAGGGCAAGTGCCATAACCAAGACTATAAACCAGATAATTTTGATGATTTTCCTAGCAAAAGTCCAAAGGCAGACTAAATGTACCTCCTGCTTTTGTTGGGAAGCATAGTTACAGATCAGCCTTTGAGAAGAATCAGGTGGAAGCAGCCTTTATGTCCATCAGCAGAAGGACTAATAAAGAAAACATGGTTTTTACATACACTGGAGTACTATTCTACTGTAGAGAAAGATAAATGAATCATTTGTAGGAAAACAAATACACCTTGAGACCATAATCTTATGTGAAATAAATCAGATGCAAAGCTTTAAACATTGATTGGTATCTCCCATATGAGAAACCTAAATTAAAAAACAGCAAAATGAAAAGGTAAATAGTAATTAGGGAGATAAATCTTTCTTAAATGGGATGGGAATCAAGGGAATGAAGGAAGAGGAAAACAAAGGAGGAGCAGGAGATGAAAAAAGGAATTAGTATGTGCTGCATACATGCACCAACTCCACTCAAGGAAAGCACAGTATTCATTAGGGATTGCAAACATGTACTAATAAAAATTAATTTTAAAATGTATCTTTTAGGTCTACTAAGACATTCACAACAGCCTGATTAAATTCCTCCTGCTATGGACACGACAAGCACATGCCATGGGGATGACAAGACTGGTGGGATTCAGCTTCTCAGGAACCAAACCCAAAAGGCTCCAGCCAGCTCAGCGAGCAGCCATGGTTGCAGGCCTGTGCCTTGTAGTCACAGTCCTCATTCAGGACAGTGGGTTGTCCTCAGCTGCTGTGGACCTCATATAGCCCAGCAGTGAGACAGGAATTAAAATGGACCTTCCCTACCCCATAAGCTTTTGTGAGGACTGAGTATATTCATTGAAGTGCTTCCCTCTGTGCTTCCTGACAAACATGAAATTCTCAGTGTCAGCCCTTTTTGTTGCACTTTTGACACATGATGCATATAAAGTAAGATGACAACCAGAACTGACAGCAAGGATATCCTAGTGGGAGGTGAGTTCACACCCATGAACTGACTCCTGATTCACAGTGGTAGCATCACTTCAAAAAAATCAGTGTTTACTGTACTGTGCATTTCATGAGATTTGAGCTTATCTGTGAGCTACTCATCATTAATGAGTTCCAGTCCTAAAAACATTCAGTGTTGTAAAGCATCCTCCATTACTTCCAATGCTTAGGAAATCTACTGATAATTTAACACAGAGAACTCAACTCCTAAAGAAGAAAAACAAAAACCTGATATTAAGCCAAATACCAAATCATTACCAAATCCTCAAAGACATTCCCACTGACAACTTCATGCCATTCTGGAGTTGCAATAAACAGTTTCACAGTGGGTAGAACATACCAGATAAACAAAACCCTACCCTAGCTATAGCTGTGCTGGTCTCTAAGAAACTCCAAATCTGCAAACCACAAATGAGGAGCAAATGAGATCAGTGACATAAGTGTCCCTGTGTTGCCCAGGTTGATCTCAAACTCCTGGATTCAAACAATCCTCCTGCCTTGGTCTGCAAAATAGGTGGGAGTACAGGTGTGCAGCACCTCACCTGGCTTCATATATGTATCTTTAAATATCACTTGTAACTGCACTTATAAATGTGAGTTTACAAATTTTAGACCCTGTGCAGTATAAGTCCTATACTCAATCAACATGTGTTGAATAAACAGTTTGACAATCAGTACTGAGGTTCAGTGTCAGTCAAAGGAGGAAGACATCAGAAGTGAGTGCAGTCCCAGACCACTAGCAATGAACAAGCCAGATCTGCACTCAGGGCAACTTCCCACACCCTTGGCTCTCCTTGACCCCAAGCCTCCATGGCCGACTCAGGTCAACTCTCTCAAAGCCAAACAGCTTTTACAGATTCTGCCAAATTCTCCCAGTTCAGTCTCAAAAACAAGCAGGTTTTTTTGTCTTGAGTTAATGTCCCAGAAAATCCAACTTGAGGAAACCACAAAGCGGTAGCCAAAATCCAGAAGGATTTCTTGTGGTTTTATTCAGACTCCCTCTGAGGGAAAAAGGAAGAATTACAACGCTCTTACTTGGACTGTTTAACCATTCACATGATGAAATCTATGAACTCTATACCTGGATTCCACTCCCTCCTCTACCCGCGCTTAATCACATGAGGCCCTGCAATAGAGCCTCGCTCATGCGGCAAGATTAGGAGATAAAGGTCAAGGACAGGGCTCCTTGGCAAGGACTGAACAAGTGGGCCTGACTGTCCCTGTGGGGCCACATCCACATTCAGAAGAACTCAGCACAAGAAAGGCGTTTCAGGCCCCAAATCAGCCCAATATGTGTCTCCACTCATTAAGCAGCATCCCTGCTTTTTTTTTAAATAAAATACTGTCAACTTCATCTTTTTATGAAGTGACCACCTTTGTTGAAAGAGAGGCAGCCATTAAAATAGATAAATCAGCTCGATGCATGTCAGAAAACTGGAAGTATGTGCTTACCTTTTTGGCATCCATGCTGGATTTCTTTCTTCCTATGGCTATTTGCTTGTTCCTCTGAGTAGTCTTGCTACTCATATGAAATAATGGAAAAATCACTAGCAGTGACTCACAGAGAGCAGCACCTCCCACAGCACAGTGAGGCACAGGCCTTTGGCACATTTCCCCCCTCATCACACCCAGCAAGGGAAAAGCACTGGTGCATTCTGAAGACTCTCTTTGAAGGTGTGTGGCCCCCTGGGCTCTTTTTCACATGTGATAACTTGAGACATACTTCTGGAAAAGCTGATGATGAAAATCAGTGACTCTTAAAATAAAAGAGGTGGTTCCTTATGACACAGAAAGGTTCTTTCTGAGTAGTCCATTCTGAGTGCCTATGAGACAGTGATAGACTTAGAGAGAATGGACCATAGGAAGTAACCCCCAGAGAAGCAACCTCTGCCTTCAAAGAGAACAGAGGGAGGCAGGGGCAGAAAAGAACAAACACTTCCAAAGGCCCCCACCTACCAAGTCAGCCCTCTCACCCGCTACGCTCACCAGTTGGTAAATTCAGGTAGAGGATGAATATACAGAGCAGAGATTAAAGGCACAGCCATAAACAATTTACCTCTCCTCCACTGAAGTCAGGTTATTGATCTCTGTCATCACTTCTGCAATTTCATATTTCAGCCTCTGTCAAAAAGAGGAAATTGGGGGTCTTAACCTTCTTCTGCCTAGACTCAGAACTTCCAGGTGACAGCTTCCTGAGGGATCCACTGATCATCAAAGGTCCAGAACCTCAACATATTTGTAGACAGAACTAGAGCCTCAGTCACACCAAGCACTGCTTAGGAGGAAACAAAGCAGTGCATCTAGCTCTCATCAGATACTAAAGAAGAGGGGCCCCTAGGCAGAGTGTGTAAAGTCAAGAAGGGAAACGTAAGTATCACAGGTAAATAAATAAATAAATAAAAATAAAACCACTTAACTGCATCCATTTCCCACCACCCAGCACAGGCCACCTGCCTTCCCCTCCAGCACTTCCTGCTCTTGGGAGACCAGGGGAAGCTGAAGCTTGGATTTAGGTGGCAACAAGTTAACCAAGCACTGATCTCTGGGTGATTTCTGTCACTTTGTAAGACATGAAGCACCAGGGACAGGGTTTGGGGAGTGAAACCAGATCTGGATCCATGGCACTCAGAGATGCCAGAAACAGAGGGGACAAGCTCACCCTTTCCCTGGTGTCCCCTACTGGCTGAGAGACTCCTAGGCCCTCTGGGCCTTAGTGTTCTCTCCAACAGAATAATGCAGTCAGAGCTAAATTAAGAGTCCATATTCATCAGCGGTATGATTACTAGTGTCCAGATAAAATATGCTGTTATTTGTCAGCCAAAAGACTTATTCTGGGTTATAGGATTTTTTCTAAGAATGAAAGGTAACCTTAGAATTAAAAGGTCCACCAATTATCTTTCAAAGATAAAGAAAATTTTATTTTTTTGTGTACCAAAAAATTCAGACTTAAAAAGTGAGTTCCTAGAAAAGAGTTATTGTCTGGGACAAGGTCTGGCCAGACAGTGAGTGACTTCAAGGGCCACATTTGTTTTGGCAGTGACAATGACTAAGAAGCTTCTCAAAAAAGAGCCTTGCCCAAGGAAGCCAAGGCCTCCTGAATAGTTTTTATAAAAGTCACATGCTCCCCAGCTCTGAAACTGTGGCTGTATTCATTTGTGTCTCCTGTGGAACACCCCTCCACCCTGTCCTTTGGGTAAAGTGTGTAAATGTGGGAAGGATAATGTTTATTCATCTGGATGTTATTTATCTTTGTTATTCTGCTCCATCATCTACCAGAGACTTTATACAAAGCAGGAACAAGACATATAACTATCTATTCATTCAAAGGACATCTGAGTACCAAAAATGGAATAAGCAAGCATTCCAGGTACTATAATATTATACACAAACAAGGTCATATCTAACAAAATTTTTTTTCTGGTGGTAGTGAGGAATGACCCCAGGGCACTTGTACTGAGCTACATCCTTGGCCCTTTATGATTTTTAAAAATTCTGGACAGAGCTTACTAAGTCACTAAATAGCCTAGGCTGTGCTCGAGCTTGTCATCCTCCACATTTGCCTCCCAGAGAGCCAGGGTTATGCAAGTGTCACCACAACCACCTTTACTATACAATGGTGGCAGACAAGGTGCTGCTGCTGCTGCTGCTGCTGTCTAAATTTGCCACTGTGACTCTGGACCTGCAAGTCTAGGCTCCAGTTCCACCATCATGACTTCTGCCCAAGCCTGTGTTGTCTGGCATGGAGAGCCTGTCACTAGCTCAGATGTCTCCTTGCTGTGTTTCTCTGCAGAGTTCTTACACACACACACACACACACACCAAACACTCACTTTACACATTTCCCTGAAGCTCTTCACTATTTCACCCAACAGTAAAAACTAAGAGTGAGTTTTGTTTTGTCTGTACCTCAGTGTCATCAGTAAGTTCCTTTTTTCTTCGATGAATGTTTAAAGTTCTTTCTCTTCTAATGAGAGGTCTTCAGGCACTGAAAGAAAAGAAATCAGTTCAATAACTGCTTTAAAGAATCATGTGGCAATGCGTGATAAGGCTGAAAACAGATGGCAGACCGGCTTGAAGGCTGGATGACAAGCTCCTGGCCCCTTCTCCTTCCCACTCTTCAGCAAGACCTTCTGTGTATGTCTAGAGCATGAAACCGAGGCTAGCACACAACAAACACAGTGGAGGACATGGGTGCCCCACCAAAACTCATGGGTAAGACAAATATTGACACCTTCCCAGTCTTCCCCCTCAGGGCCCCAAGACTATGGGGCAGGCCACCGGCCTCCCTCCTTCTGAACTGCTACCCAAAGCCAAAATCTATTTTCTGTTCCATCCAAACAGCTGCAGGTCCACAGGTACTTACCAAGGGGGGCCACAACCAGTGCACAGGCACCCCTCACCTAGCAGGGAAACAGCCAGCACATCTTCCTGCTGAATTCAGAGCTCCCAAATGTGCTTGGTCCTTCACCCTCAAACGTGGGTAAGCCTCCAACATTCGAGACACACACTGAGACAAACTGAAGCTAAGGAAGGCCAGCGTGGCTACACCTCAGGGAGCAAGAAATGCTGTAGGAAGCAGGGTAGTGCTGGCCCCCTCCTTGCCCCATCTGCACTATAACTCCTACAGAACCCCCTGAGGCTTTGGTACACATTTACCCAGTAAGAATAAAAAGACACTTCAATCTCACTTGACTGGGTCAGAGAAAGAAAGGGGGAGGGCAGGCAGTTTGTCACTGGGAGTGAAACTTGGCACATCCACTTTGGAAAATAGTAAGTTACTTTCTATTAATATCAAAGACTGCAATGCAATTTTACATATATACATGTATGAAGATAGAATGGGACTTTTCATATATGTATAAAAACATAAGGCCAGGTTTGGATATGACTCTGCCTATACCCAAACTGTCTGCCCACAGAAGCACTGTTTTCAGCTTATCACTGGTACCCTCAGCAACCACAGGACATTGTAAAAGAGATAAGATGGAGCAGGGAATCTTCCAAATACCCACACATCTGAAGACATCCAGACAGTTACACTGGATGCCTCAAGAACTTTGCCCACTGAGGCAGGAGACATCCAGAGAACTGTGGCCACTGATGCTTACTAAGATCTCCCCAACTAATGCCTTCTTTCAAGCCCTATTTAAAAAGCCCACATCTCCCTACAGATGGCTTTGGTGCCACCATACCCTTCCAGCTTCTACCTTGCACCCTCGTCCCCACCCCATGCCCAATAGCCTGTGCCTCCTGCAGAATCTCAGACCTCTCTGTCTCTCTCCCAATCTGAATCCCAACTCGCTGATTTTTCTCTGTAATACCACGTGGCCAAACTTTTCACTAGACAATAGCTCTTGATGACCAGAGCATGACACTTTTGATTTCTCCATTTTACAAAATAACAGGAGAGAAGAGTTTGCTTTTATTTCTTGATAGCTAAATTATATTAGGTCATCATCATTGTCATTCTTGTTTGCCACTGTCTGTGCCTTTTATACATCACTTTATGATGTTTCTTTAAAGGGATGTCTCACTCCTGTGAACAGGGTCCTATATTCCTGTTTCACATATGTTACATTTAGACTCACTTGATCTGTTTGACTTGTGACTGCTGTGGTTTTTAATCTTATTTTAGCACTAAGGAAAAATAATGTTAAAGTGTCATCTGGTAGACTTTGATACAATTCTGTAAAATGGGTCTTTTTTAAAAATAAAATCTCATCTGCATTCAGCTCAGGCTTTCATCTGTCCCTTACAGAACCCTAGAGCCAAACAGACATAGCAGACACACGCCACCATAGAGGTCAAGACCCAGTTGGCGCTCATACACACAGTGGGACTGTGGGGCCTGCACACAGCCTGCTGCCTGTGCTTGCTCCTGAGCCCAGGCAGGGTATGAAAAACATGAGCCTGCATGACAGGTCCCCTTGCCACGACCCAGCCCGCAGGACCCCTGAGCACAGCAGGCCATGCCCTTGGCTGTGTCTGCCACCATGTCCTAGGCCACGGCACACCCTGCTGGCCCACACATGCCACCCCTCCCCTCTCTGCTGCTGCACTGCAGCTGCTTGGCTTCAATAGCAGACAGATCCATGCCCAGCCTGAACCCACCCTGGGCCACTTTCCAATGGCCCACTCAGCTGCAAGGCTCAGGCCACCCTGCCTGCCTCTCCTCCAACCTTCAGTCATGTGCTATCCCAACTCCCACTCTGCCACACTCCCAGTCCAGACTGCTTACTGCCTTGTCCTCCTGCTCCTCCCTTTCTGCCAGACCTCTTCCAGCTCAGGCAGCATCTGAGCTTTTTCTCTCCAGATTCCTAAAACCCCAGTTTTTCTCCAACTCACCAAAGGTTAATTTTAAACTCCTTGATTAAAAACACCCTTCCCCCTAAAAGGTTAAATTACAAAGCTTACAACAACTGTTTGCTTTTAACAGGGGACCACAGGTATCAAGAAGTAATTCGCACTTGTGCTTTACATCTGCCAACTAAGACTGATATTGAAAGGGAAAGGGAAAACTACTGTTCTTTTTAAAGCTTTGTTCTCTTTAAAGCTATCTAGCTCTGTAACAGTTTCATGGCTCTGTAATTGCTTGCTTGACCCTTGTAGCCAGGAGAGTGTAACCAAACATTCAAGATACTTAATGGTACTAAGCTTTGTGGTCATTAATCTAGCCCTGTAACTGACAATCTCACCCTGCTAGCTAATCAGAACCATCAGGCTGTCCTGCCCTTGAAACCCCTGCTTATGCCCCTAAGGCTCACAAACACTCACTGCCTGGCTTTTATTGGAAGTTACTCCAGCCAAGACTGCCAGTGTAAAATAAAGTTGTTCACTGCCTCCTGACTTCCTTGGGTGTCATCACTTTCCAAGATTCAGTTTTGTCACAATATTCTAACCCATCTTCTCTTCTGGGTGGTCAACAACTGAAGTTTAGAGGCCAAAAGCAGGGAGATAGCTGGGCTAAGAGAACAGTCAACTTTTTGGCCCTGGCCCTCCAAGGTCAACAGAGACCTGGGAAATGAGGAAACTTTTCTACAGGATCCTGCAATTCTAGCAAATTCTCCAGTATCCTGAGCAGGGAGACTGATAGAACCCACAAGACAGACATTGGCAAAGATGTGCAGCATGCCTAAGGGGGGGGTCAACAGGCAAGCAAGACTGTGACCCATCCTGGCAAGTGACACTGATGGAGCCGAGAGGCTTCGTATATGATTCCAAGCACACACCTAAAGGGGCTTACCTGACTCTGATGGACAACAAGAGGACAACTTTAATTAACACAGGTCTCATCCTGACTTGGTCTTAAACACCCAAAAGAAATATATAACAAAATAGTAGATAAACATTTGTCATCTGTTTAAATGCCCTTCAAAATAGCAGTTGTTTACTGTAAAAGATATCTTGACTGCTCTGTCCCCCTGCCAAAAAAACTATCTATCTATCTATCTATCTATCTCAAGCTGTCATCTGAGATCAGATAACAGTAGACATTCTAACAACACTCCAAGAGGGTTCTTATGCCATTATAAAGGCTAAATGCTGTATATATATTCTTGATGCTTCTAATATTTCTATGGCTATTCAAGATATTACACTACAGGTTAGGGCCATATCAGATTCTAAAATTCCCTAGACCTTGTCCTTATCTGCTTTATAAAAGGCTATTACTGAGTCTTCCTAGTAAAACATTCCTTGGTTATATTCATAATAGTCTTTGGTCTTTCCCATGCCCACTCATTACTGACTTATTTTCCCACTAGATCAGCATTACCTAAACAACTTGGGGGAAGGGTACAGTCAGTTCAGCCCTTCTCTTTCCTTTTTCATTCTCACCTGAAGACCTAAACCCCAGACCTCCCCACATCTAAACCCTAGGGTCTGAGATACCTCCCCCCTTTCCCTGGCTCTTAATCAAACACCTCTTGCCATTCCATCACAGCCAGATCACCCCATCCCTCTCAGGTACCAGACTTTGGTAAAACACTGACAAGTTTGCTCAAAAAATGAAAAGGGAGGCTGAGGGAGGAAGAAATTCAAACCCAGCCTGTGCTCACAGTGAGTTCAGAGGCATCCTGGACTCTATGGTGAGACTGTCTCAAAACTATTTTTAAAATCTAAAATAAAATACCAATCTAAGCCTTAGACATAGTAACTGACATTTTATATACAATGTTAGAAAATATTTCAACTAAAAAGAAAAAAATAGCAAATACTTCAACTTCAATTGAAAATGTCCAGATCTATATTTGAAAAAGTCTGGCCTAAGACTTAGCACCTCTCAGTTTCCTGTCACCATGAATGATGTAATGTAGCCCTAGACTGTGCTCAGGTGCTACGTGTTTTCTTTTGCAAAGTTCCCTGGCCCTAAACTATGAAATGCTGTCCTGCCTAAAATTAGTTCAATGTTCTCCTTCAGCATCCCCTGAGAAGGATTTACTTTTATGCTCATATTGTTGGAAAAAGGCTTTGTCTTCTCTGTCACAGCATGAGGCCAAAACAACTCCATTTTAGATTTAAGTGATCTGGCCATCTACTCACTACCCCCATGCCTTGAACATCCTGAGCACCAAGAAATGGTGGCTGTGGACCTTTTCCCAAAATGCAGCTATTTCTAAGCCAAGGAACCAAGAACTGTCCATTTCAAACCACAAGTCCCCTCCCACAAGATAAGAACTGAGGACTTTCTGTTCCACACCCCATAACTCCTCTCCAATTTACTCAGCAACACACTGACCCCACACCTCAAAGCCACTCAAATGAGTCAACTGGGATAGATTCACCCAGTGAGGTCAAAGGTCAGATGCTTCTCCTGCCTTAGGGGTAAAAGGGGCAGCTCTCCTTTGGCCTGTGTGCCTGCTACCTCATGCTTGTGCCCTTCTACAGAAATAAAATGCCTTGTCAAGATTTCTTCATGTGTAAGTGTCTTTTATTATCCAAACCAACAAATTGAGTCTGGGCCTTATTTCCAACAATATCCTCAGAATCCTCCAATCTTCACACCCTAATGATGGACTTACTTCTGTAACTGTCCTAGGCGGAATATAACAGTGGGTGACTAACGCATGATGTCATTTTTAGGTAAGTCTTACAATTCAATTTTATTGTGTGAAGAATACATATGTACATTTTTTCTGAGTATATCCCCCACACCCTGTGTGTGGATAAGGATAAAATTCTATTTTACAACAACCTGTGCCAATCATTATGACTCCCTCTTTTTTTCTCTACTCACTATGGTCAGCTTCGTGAATACTAGTTTGGTGCTGTCCAATTAATTTCCATACATGTTCCATTCATTAAGATAGGAACTTATCATAATAAAAGTCATTTTGAGGGTTTTTTTATAGAATTATCACAGACATAGATATTGTATCCTCAGTTTGTCATCCATTTAAAAACATGTTTTGGGGAACCTTCTATGTTAGTATAACATAATCCTCTACATCTGATATCCAGAATAAATTCAGTAATTTCCCCACTGAATGGGAACAGGTCTCTCCAATATTACGAAAACTCATAAACCAGAGCCAGGTGTGGGGGCATATACCTGTAGTCCCAGCACTTGGGAGGCTGAGGAAGGAGGATCGCCATGAATTCAAGGCCAGCCTGGGCTACATAGTGACTTAAAAGCCAACCTGAACTGCATAGCAACACCCTATCTCAAAAAAAAAAAAGACTCAAGCCAATTTTTGTACTCAGTGAATATTCACAGGGAATACTGACAAATGTTCCAGATGTGATTTTAAAGATATTATTAGTGAGCCTGTGTCTCAGTCCTTAGTTTGTAAAGCAGGTGTTGATGTCAGGTAACCAACAGAATTGGAGTGAAAGGGAAGGAACTGACGTAGTTAACAGTAGGCTCTCCAGAACTGGTGTGGAATGCTGTGTGCTTCCGTGGTGAGTCTCTTGCTTGGCACGTGGGGGATTTGATTCTAGCTTATCTGCTCTGCTGTTTTTAGGTTGTAGCGTCCTGCCTTGAAACAAAGCATAGTTGTTGCCTAAGGCAACAGAACCAACCATCTGTTATTGACAAATATCCATTTCTCAGATTCTGAGGTGAGCTAGACCAACATTGTCCAAAGCCCTTCCCATAGCACCCGTTGCCTCCTGTCACCCAGAACTGCACCTGGATCCTTCCTCTTCACTTAGGGCCGAACCCATTTGCCTAGAAAATCCTGTCATCCACCAGTAGCCTTGTGAAGAGCCTTCATGTTGACACTAACTGTTGGATTATGTGCCATGTACTTCATATCTATCCTGTAAAAAAGAAATACTAATCCCACCCACCTGTCTGTGCCACTCTGCCTGGCCAAGAAGACTTCTTCAATCAGAAAATGACCCTTTTGTTTTTCAGTTTTCCATTGGGTGGGACTGGCACTCCAGTGCCAGGACACTTGTATGCTAGGCAGGTGCTCTTACACTGAGCTGTGCAATCAGATCATAGCACACCTTCTTTGCCTTGCTGCACTGTCTTGAAATTAGTACAGTTAGAAACAAAAGAGCCCAGTCACTCCCTTCCTTCCCTTCAGCTGTAAATGCCAGGTCACCCTATGAGGATCCAGGTTAGACTTAGGAGGTTGTGCACGCTGATGACGTCAGAGAGTGACAGTGGGTGGTGCCCTAGGCCTGCGGTGTCTGACCCTATAAATACCAGAAGCCAGCATTATGGAGGCCCTTTCTCCTTTTGCCCGTGAGTCTCTATTCCCCTCACAATCTTCTCTTTGCTCTCTGCCCTTTCCTGCTATCATCCCGTTACCTTCAGTAAATGTAGTTACTGCACATGATGAAGTGTGTCCTCGGCAATTCTTGCCTTGTGCACCAGAACCTGGACTGTTTTGGGCCCACTCAACTGTAACACAACAGCTGTCAAAAATATAAGGGCCCATTTCTTAATTCTCTTCTGTTTACTGACATGCCTTTCCGTATACCAACACCACAGCTTTTGTCTGTTTTTAGTTTCCTGAGGTAGGGTCTGGCTGTATAATTCAGGGTGGCCCTGAACTTGTGATCTTCCCACCTCAGCTTCCATAGGTTTTGTGCCATTATGCTCAATGACTCCTTTGTCTTATTCCTATCTTAGAGGGAAAGCTTTAAGTCTTTCATGATTGAGCATGAGATTCACTATGAGTCCTCTGAAGGGTCCCTTTTCCATGTTTCTAAAGTGTCCCCTGCCCCTTTTTCACACAGGGTCTCACTATATATCTCAGGCTGGCCTTAAACGTGCAGTGATCCTCCTGCCTCAGCCCCCAGAGTGCTGGCATTATAGGTATGACACACTTCCAAAATTCCTTTCTGTTCCTATTGTTCCACATGTCCCATCAGGAAGGGATGCTAGTTTTGTCCAAATATTTCTGCATCTATTAAATGTTCTTGTGGCTTTGTTTTTTATTTTACTACTGTAGTATATTATTCTGATTGATCTTCTGGAATAAAATGTTACTTGATCACGATATATAATTTTTAAAAGATTTGCTGTCAGGTAGGTATGTTGGGGATACACTCTTTAATCTCAGCACTCTAGGAGACTAAGGTGGGAGGACTTTGAGTCCAAACCCAGGGTGGGCAATTTAGCTACTTAGTGAAATCTTGTTTCAAAATTAAGGGGTTGGGTGCCAGGTGTGGTGGTGCATACCTGTAACTCTGGCACTCAGGAGGCTGAGGCAGGAGGATAGACATGAGTTTGAGGCCATCCTGGGCTACATAGTGAGAGCCTGTCTCATGAAAACAAACAAAAATCAAAAAAAAAGGGCTAGGGAAATAGGTCAGTGTAAAGGCCTTGAGTTCAATGCCGAGTACAGAAAGAAAGAAAAAGATTCACTGTCGGATTCAGTTTGCTAATTTTGGTTGAAAACTTTGCATTCATGAGGAATGTGGGTCTACAGCTTTGTTTTCCTTTTAGTTTCTCTCTGGCTTTGGGAACAGGGTAATTCTGATCTCCTACAATGAGTTAGGAAGAGTTCCCTCTTCTTTTTTGGAAGACTCTCAGTGGTGCTAATCTTTAAATGTTTGGTAGATTTTGTGAGTGAAGGGGCTGTGTATCACTATAGTGAAGGTCACACTATAGCTTATGATTTTTTTCTTGAAAGCTGGACCCTGCAGTGGATGCAGGTCACTATGATTGTTGTCTGCTTGCTCATTTATTTGTTTAGAAATGAATTCAGAGAAGTCATTTCCACCCTGACTCTCCACAACCCAATGTTTAGACTCATCTCCCTGATTTATTCTAGGGCTTGTCCACTCAGATTCTTCTTAAACCAGTGGAATTTATTTGTTTTTGAGACAGGATCTTGTTATATAGCTCAGTATGGTATCAACATGTGATCCTTCTTCCTTAGCCTCCCAAGTGCTGAGATGGATTTATTTAGTTAGTTATG
>PVLA01016363.1:0-20988 GCA_004027455.1 Hydrochoerus hydrochaeris
TTCCTTCTACCATCTCTTTGAAGGCAAATATTTTTATCACTGTTTTGCTCAGTTTTGATTAATGGTACTGCTTTATTCAATATTCTGTTTTTAAAAGTTCGATATTTCCTTCCATTTTCCTCTATTTGATTGAAAGAACAGCTAATGTGAACAAAATGGGCTGTACTATTGAGCCCATTGCTTGTGTCCTGGTGACCTGTTCTGAGGCTCTGTGGTAGTTTTATTGCAGTGCGGTCACATGGGTTTGTTCTGTCTTGTTCTGCTGTATTTTGCTACCTTCAAAAAAAAAAAAAGTAGGTAAGAAAGTAACAAAATACCTCCAAAAATCTCCCAACTCCACCAAGGCTGATCCATGGATCATGGATGAGGAGAAACTCAAAAACAAGGCAACAGAATTATATAAGGTGATTAAAAGTATATAACAACAACAAAACAAGTTAGTAAGGTACTTAGCAACCTGAAACAGGATATAACTAAGCAGATAATGGACTTAAAAAGAAGAAAAGAAAGTGCTCTAGAGGATATGGCTGCATGTATGTTTAAGTGTGAAGGATTGAAAACCATGTTGCTAAGTTGTTACTGGATCATTGAACTTCTTTGCAGTCTCACTGTTTGAATGTACACTTTGTATGCTTTAATTTTGTAGCTTTAACAACTAGGTCTAGGAAGACAGTATGTAATTTATCAACTAGTGCTTTCCTACTGCTTTTTTTTTCTGAGATTCTGTATTGTTTCTACCCCTTTTTCTGTTTTGCTTTTTTTTTCTCTCTTTAAATAAAATTTAAAAAATAAAATAAAAACAAAAAACTGTTTCTACGTTCACTAGCCAATGGTGATGTAGGGAGACATTTTATCTTTTATTTGCTTTCCTACTTGTTTTCTTGGTAACCTTTCTTCTCTCACCTCTCGCTTCCTCAATTCTGATTTCTAAAAAGGAGTTAGCTTATTAAACTCTCACAGATCTTAACTTGACAGCTAGTGTTTGCAGCTTACCTAGAAGAAAAGTCTGTTATCACACTCTTGATAAGGAGAAGAGAGAATAAGAGAGGGATAATAGCAACAGTATTTCAAAGGCAGGTGTGAGGTCAAAAGCCTGTTGGGCTTTGTCTTTTGGGATTTGATGAGAGGATGAAAATTTCTTTGGAAGCTTTTCATTCTTTTCTTTTCTTTTTTTATTTAAAGAGAAAAAACAGGAAAAGGGTAGAAATGATGCAGAATTTTAAATAAAAAATAAACAGTAAGAAATCACTAGTTGATAAATTACATATTGTCCTCTTAGAAATAGTTGTTCAAGTTACAAAATTAAAGCACACAAAGTATTCAAATAGTGAGACTGTAGATAGCTACACATGCATGAGTCTCTACATGTTTTTCTATCCTTTCTGTATCAGAGGGAAAAACAAAATATAGCAAAGACAAAACAAAGCAAATTCCTATAAAAAAACATGAAACCAAAAAGTCATATAAAACCACAGTACAAGGTGTTCTATGATGGTTACTGTATTGTCTCATATTATCTTCAATAGAATTGTCTATATCATCAGGCATATTTGGATATAGCAGTATAATTGAATATGGTAGCACATAACAATATTAGTAATAACAAAACATTGTAGACAATGTAAAACTTCAAAGGCAGGCAATAATCGAACCAGAGTGGGTATCCTAGTGAATCTTGTCATCTTCGTAGTTGCCTATACTATCAATCATAACAGCTTTGAATAAAATCTGTCTATACAAAACAGCAATCTAACAAACCAGATTCAATTAAGATCAGTCATGGTAAAACAGTGTAAGTTATACAGAGCTTCAGATTAAGTTAATAGGAAATTAAGGATGATTACCATACTATATCCTATTTTCAGAATAACTGACTGTGCCCTCAAATCTAGTACAAGTAGACAAACTGGAACACAATATAATCCATCTAAGCAGAGTGGTGTGAGTAATGTAATTTTAAATCCTGATACACTATTACCAATATCCTCAGCCTTCTTCTTTTAGACTATTCTTCCCCTTTCACTCCCACAGGGTGCTGTGCATTTTGGGTCTCACCAACTCTCTCAGTTTTTAGCTTGGAGGGGCAACCTGCCATTTACCTAAGTGGCTCCAAATCTTCTCCCTCCTGGACTTGATCTCAATTTTATCCCTTTACCTACAAAAGCCTCAAGGTTTTCCTTCGTTATAGCTAAGTAGTTCTCTACTGCACATAAGTATCCTGTCTTTCCATCCTATCTGCAGGTGGTGGTCGAGTTGCTCCTATTTCTCTCTGGCTCCATGTCACATAAAGCATTGTTTTCTCATATTTGATTTTCAGTCCATAAACCCTCTCTCAGGTTGATTATATTTCCTATACACAGCATCTCAATGGACCCTACCTCCTGATCTACTCTGCCTGTCTTTTTTAAGTGTATCAAGGCCATCTATGTTAGAGATTATAGCCAACCTTCTCTGCTTTGTTTCTGCTGTGCCATTTTTCTGCCATTGTTTGTCTAGTTTTCTCCTCATTCTGTTGCCTGCCCCACTCATTGAGGCCTTTCTGCCACTGTTCCTGAAATCTTAGTATTTTTTTCTCTCTCTCTTGAGAATGTCCTTCAGTATTCTCTGTAGGGTTGGGTTGGTGGTCATTAATAATGGTATTCCCCCATTTTCTCTTTGTCATGGAAGCATCTTGTTTCTCCATTAATTTCTACTGACAGCTTTGCAAGGCACATCAATCTGGGTTAGAGGCTATTTTCATTCAGGGCTTGGAATACTTCACTCCAAGCTCTTCTTGATCTGATAGTCTGTGTCGAGAAGTCTGCCTTGAGCTTAATGGGCTTTCCTTTATAGGTGATCTGTTTCTTTTCTCTGATGGCTCTTAATATTCTGTTTTTATATTGAATTTCTGGTATCTTGATTATTATATGTCTGGGTGTAGCTCTGTTTTGGTTATAGGTGGCTAGAGTTCTGTATGCCTCATATATCTGAATATCATTTTCTTTTCTCATGCTTGGGAAGTTTTCCTTAATTATTTCTGTAAATAGCCTTTGTAATTCACCTGTTTGTATTCCTACTTCTTCACTCACATTTCTTATTCTTAAATTATAGATTCTTTTATCATCTTGTAGCCTTTGTAATGTTACTGCCTGTTTCCTTGTTATTTTTAAGAGATCTTTCCTTTTATGATCCCACATTGCAAACTTGTCTTCAAGTTTTGATAGTCTATCCTTAGTTTCTTTTAAGGAGTTTTGCCAGCTTTCAATGGAGTTTTTAATTTCCTGGTAATCTCTTTGGATCTGCTTCATATATTCTAAATTTTCTTTATATTCTTTATCAAAGGTTTCTCTCCTGTTTTTGTGATCCTCCTTCTTCCATCTGTGTCTTCTTGAGAGGTGCTTAGCATTTCTTTTATTAATGTACTTATATCTTGCTTTACCTGATTTAATATTTCAGTTCTGAGCTCATCTACAAGGTCCCAAAGATATGTCTTGATGTCTAATGAAGCCGTGTCTGATGTTGCATGTTTGCTGCCCTCAGTCTCTTTTGTATTTTTCTCTCCTGAATCGATGTTTTCAGGATTTTGGGGTGTGGAGTTCTTTTTGTTTCTTTCTCTTGTCATATTTCTATGCAGGTGTATAATGGAGGTCTCAGCCCATTGCCTTGTTGGTTATGGTTCTTCTGAAGCATGCTGGTGAGGGATTTTTGCCCTCTCCTGTTTGCTTTTGGTCATTGAGGTGTCTGCAGGGGCTTCCTATGTTGACCCCTCCCCACCGGGCCAGTCAACCTTTGGAGGCCTTCACTGGGATAGTGTGTGCTATGTGGCGGGAATCAGTTTGGGATGGCTTATTGGGTCCCAGCCAGGGACATGACCCAGGCCAAGCAGATCCCGCCAATCTGCTCTGGAAAGGGAGCAACCAACTAAAGTCACTGTCACTCCTAGTTCAGGCTCTTCCTGCCTGATTCCAACATGTTGTTCAGTTGGTCGCCCTCTTCCCATGGGGGGGGGATCTTATTCCCAGCACTCACTGTGGAGTTCCTGGCCGGCTTCCTTCTCTGTTGGGCTCGACTATCTCATCTCTAGTGTGACTGGCTAGTCACAGCAGCGTGATTTTGCGTACTCCAGGGGGCCCCACTGTGCGAGTTGCGAGCTCAGGCCACTCCGCCTGGTGGCGGCTCCGGTAGTCGGCAGCTCTGATGGGTTGCAGCTGTGGTGGGTGGCAGCTGCACCAGTCATGAGCTCAGGCTGCTCAGGCCTGTCTAGGGTCCAGCGGGTCGCAGCTCCAGTGGGTCTCGGCCCCGGGGGGTGGGGTCACACCTCTGTGAGTCGCGTGTTCGAGCTGTTTTGGCCAGGCGCAGATGTGGCGCAAATTCAGGCGGCTAGAGAGTGCTGTGGCTGCAAATCTCAGCTTCTGCAACTGTAGCCCTGGGACTGCATGTTTGACCAGCTCTTTTGCCTTTAGTTTCTTCCTGAGTTGTGAGGATCCATCTCCATCTGTCCAGATTTCTCCATGACGTTTTATTCCAGCATGAGTTGTCTCTCTCAGAGAGGCTGAGTATCTTGCTGCTTAATGATCCACCATCTTGAGTCCTCCTCTCTCTCTGGAAACTTTTCATTCTTTTCAAAGGTACTTTGATTTCATTTTCTTCTTAGAAATAAGAATGTGTTTAGGTTTCAAGAAGAAACACTGCAGTTAATCATGGTTGCTTTTTCGCCTTCCAGCGGATAGATGTACAAGTGTCTGAGCATTGTAGATTTCTTCAAAGAAAGGATAGTTTGGCTACATAGCCAAACCATCAAAAGATGTCCTGTCAAAAGATCTCAAGGGACTTCCTAACGCAGCCACTTTACTTAGATGCAGGCTTCATACTGACTATTGCTATGGTCAGAATTGTTTAGAAGCTAAACAATTTACACTTTTAAATAAAAGAATACCAAAAGAGTACTATGTTAATATGTATCACATTATCTCAGTGGTTAACTAACTCTGATTTTCAAGAGACTTTAAGAGCTAACAAACTAAAAAATTTTAATTATGCTCTTCAATCTTTTTAATTACCTTATAAAACTGAAATTTTTCAGGAAGTCAAACCCCTATAATACAATTATTTGGCTAATACAGGCAAAATGCATGTTAACAGTTTTGAGGATACATTCATAATATCTTCAAAGCATTTTTTTATGTCATGAGAACAAAAAGGCATTTGTATTTATGCTTTCTTAATTATTGAGCTTTTTTTTTTTTTTTTTTTTGTCTTTTTGAGACAGGGTCTCGCTATGCAGTTCAGGCTGGCCTTGAGCTCACTTGTAGCCCAGGCTGGTCTTGAACTCGAAACAATCCTCCTGCCTTAGCCTCCCGAGTGCTGGGATTACAGGTGTGAGCCACCACACCTGGCTGAGCATTCTTACTTTTAAATTGATCTAATTTCATCTTAGCAATATACAAGCACAAACACGCATATAGACATTACATATAGAACACACATTCCTGTAAACACACATGAAACAAAGATTTAAATTTATAAACCTTTTAAAATTTACACTATTGACATAATTTTTGTTTTTACAGTTTTAAGCAATATTTGATCCTAAATTTTCATACCAAAAGATAACATTCCTGGTTGTAGCAGGTGAGAAACATACTTCTAAAGCGAGATTACTTGGCCATTTAATTTGAGTTTGAATTTTCTAAAGCTTTTATTTGTTTGTTTGTTTTTACCTTATTATAGATCTTAGTCAATTTCAAAGTTCTCAAGTTTTAAGACATTTTCCATTGTGCTAAAATTTAGAGACAGCTTGATCAGAAGTTTATGCTCAAGGCCTCTAGTACAGAAAAAAGAAACCAGTTTAGAAATGCTACTCTCAGAGAAGTCAAGATGGCCAACCAGTGAGCAGCAAAATACAAAGCCTCCTGGGAGAAACAACTCATATGCCAGAATAAAACACCCTGGAGAGACACAGACAGAGGGAGATGGATCCTCTTGACACAAGAAAATATTAAAACATAAAAAAGCTCATCAAATACCTTGGGACTACAACTGGAACAGCTAAAAATTATAGGACACAGTGTTTTCGCGCCAACCTGCCAAGTTTGCATCGGCCTGAATTTGCACCAGCTTGAATCCTTGCTGGCTGGCAGAGCCGCCCAAACTCCTTCCTGCTACCACTCACAGGAAGCACAGCAGTGCTGAAGTCGGGGGTTGGTGAGCCCAACAGAGAGCGGAGCCAGCAAAGGGAACTTCATTAATCCATGGTCAGTGCTGGAAATGAGACCCTACCACCATGGGAAGGGTGCAACCAAATAGGTGACATATTGGAATCAGGCAGGAGGAGCCTGAACAGGGAGCAACAGTGACTTCAGTTGGTTGCTCCTTCCCCAGAGCAGATTCATGGGATTTGCTTGGACTGGGCTGCACCCCTGGCTAGGACCCAAGGAGCCGTCCCAAATCAATTCCCTGCGCCTAGCATGCACTAACCTGGTGAAGGCCCCTGAAGTTTGGCTGGCCCGGTGGGGAGGGGCAGGCAGGAGAGGGCAGAGGTCCCTTGCCAGCATGCTTCAGAGGAAATGTGGCCAACAGGAAAGGGGGCTGGGACCTGCACTGTAACCTGTGTGGAGGAAGCCAGGGCCATGACAGGAGAGAGAGGCAGGAGGAGGCTCCTAGCCCAGAACCCTGAGAGCACTGATCCAGGAAAAGGAAAAACAAGGGAGACTGAGGGCAGCAAACACACAACATCAGACATAGCTTCAATGGACATTAAGAGATATCATCGGGACCTTGTAGACAAGCTCCAAACTGAAATATTAAATCAGGTAGAGCAGGATATGAGTAGAGTAATAAAAGAAATGCTCTCAGGAAGCATCTCTCAGGAAGATACAGACAGAAGAAGGAATATAAAAAAAAAGAAAGAAACACTTGATAAAGAATATAAAGATAATATAGAATACATGAAGCAGATTCAAAGAGACTACCAGGAAATTAAAATCTCCATTGAAAGCTGGCAAAACTCCTTAAAAGAAACTAAGGATAGACTATCAAAACTTGAAGACAAGTTTGCAATGTGGGATCATAAAAGGAAAGATCTCTTAAAAATAACAAGGCAATAGGCAGTAACAATACAAAGGCTGGAAGATGACAAGAGAATCTACAATTTAAGAATAAGAAATGTGAACAAAGAAGCAGGAATACAATCAGGCAAATTACAAAGGCTATTCACGGAAATAATTAAGGAAAACTTCCCAAGCATGGGAAAAGAAAATGACATTGAGTTATGTGAAGCATACAGAACTCCAGCCACCTACAACCAAAACAGAGCTACACCCAGACATATAATAATCAAGATAAACAGAAATTCAATATAAAAACAGAATACTAAAAGCCATCAGAGAAAAGAAACAGATCACCTATAAAGGTAAGCCCATCAGGATCACAGCTGACTTCTCAACACAGACCTTGGAGCTTGGAGCAAAGTATTCCAAGCCCTGAAAGAAAATAACCTCAGGCCAGATTGATGTACCCTACAAAACTGTCACTAGAAATTAATGGAGAAACAAGAAGCTTCCATGACAAAGAGGAAATGGGGGAGTTTGCGACCACCAGTCCAACCCTACAGAGAATACTGAAGGACATTCTAGAGAGAGAGAAAAAAAAATACCAGGATTTTAGGAACAGTGGCAGAAAGGCCTCAATGAGTGGGGCAGGCAGTAGAATAAAGGAGAAAAGTAGACAAACAGGCAGAAAAATAGGATAGCAGAAATGAGGCAGAGAAGGATGGCTAGAATCTCTAACATACATGGCCTTTATACACTATATTGTTAATAGTGCACCAGGATTTAAAACTTACATTACTCACACTACTCTGCTTAGATATATTATATTCACAATATGTATGAATTCTGTTCCAGTCATTCTACCTGTACTAGATTTGAGGGCACAGACAGTAATCCTGAAAATAACAGGATATTGTATGGTAATCATCCTTAATTTCCTATTACCTTAATCTAAAGCTCTGTATAACCTATACTGTTTTACCATGACTGATTGTAATTGAATCTGGTTTGTTAGACTGCTGTTTTGTATTGATAGATTTTATTTAAAGCTGTTATGATTGATAGTATCAAGTCTGAGAGTATAGGCAACTGCACTTAAAGTGACAAGATCCACTAGAATATCCACTCTGGTTTGATTATTACCTGCCTTTGAAGTTTTATACTGTCTACAATGTTTTATTTTTACTAATATTGTTATGTACTGCTATATCCAATTATACTGCTATATTCAATTATGCCTGGATGATATAGACAATTCTATTGAAGATAATAAGAAACACAATAATCATTGTAGATCACCTTGTACTGTGGTTTTATACGACTTTTTGATTTCATGTTTTTATAGGAATTTGTTTTGTTTTTCCCTCTAATACAGAAAGGATAGAAATACATGTAGAGACTCATGCATGCATAGCTGTTTACACTCTCACTGTTTGAATGTCTACTTTGTATGATTTAATGTTGTAACTTGAACAACTATTTCTAAGAGGACAATATGTAATTTATCAAATAGTGATTTCTTATTGTTTATATTTTTTAAAATTCTATATTATCTCTACCATTTACATGCTTTTGTTTCTCTTTAAATAAAAAAAATTTTAAAAAGTAAAAGGAGGAACAGAAAGTGCTCTAAAGGATATAACTGGATTTATGTTTAAGTGTGTAGGGTTGATTACCATGTTGCTAAGTTTTTATTGGATCATTGAACTTCTTTGCAGCCTCACTGTTTGAATGTCCACTCTATATCCTTATTTTTGAAACTTGAACAACTATGTCTAAGACAATATGTAATTTATCAACTAGTGATTTCTTATGGTTTTTTTTCTGAAATTCTATATTGTTTCTACCCCTTTTTCTGTTTTGCTTTTTTCCTCTTTAAATAAAATTTTTTAAAAAAAAGAAATGATACCCTCCACCAAGAAAAACACAAAGGCAAACCACCTGTCAAATTTCTCCATTTTTTAAAGTTAAGTAATGGAAGTGACAGAAGACAAAAATCAACTTTCAGCAAAGCAAACAAGTTTTGATAAATATTTTAGAGCACAACTAACTTAGAATGAAACAATGACAGTTTCTCAGAATGAGAGGAAATTAAAACCCCAATAAGCCCACCAACATTAGCCAACTATCCGCATGGTCAGTGGATCCAGAGGGCTCTTGCTTGTCATTAATGAAGAAAAGGGCAAGGAGAGCATCGAGGAATGTTATCCTGGCCAAAGATACTCCAAAAAAATCTTCGTAAGGAAAGTTTTAAGAAATGAGAGTGCACTTTCAGTTACACAGGCCATGTTGTATCACAATAAAATAATATTAGTGGCACCATTCTCCTTCCATTGTCATGAAGGCTGAAAATGGAAGCCAGGCATTGCTGAGTTGGAGCTCCATTCCCGTGACACTGAGTCCCACCCTGTGTCTTACATTGCCGTGCCCTTTCTGAATGCCTGCTGGGTGCCCAGGTAGCTGGTGCTGTCATAGCAACTGCTTAGTCCCCAAAGTATTTTTTTTTTCTCCAGATTTTACCAGCAATGGGAGTAGCGCTGCTCCTGACTGGGTTTAATATGCCAAAGGAGAAATGGCCTGTATGCCGTGCACATTTACACTTCCTCAAGAGACCAGGGATCACTGGACATTGAGTGCCTGAGCTGCTTTCACTCCCTGATAATCAGAGGATGGGTCAAGCGGTGAGTTTGCTAACGGTGTAAGTTCTTGCAGTTGCTGTCCTTTGTAGCTCCCTGTGCCACAGCTCATAGGGAGCCCCAGGAGAGCTCAGGCTGGGGGTGGGGGGCTGCTGTGCTGGTGGAATGTCAGGCCACGTGTGTAAGGGAGCAAAATGGATAATAAGTTGCCTAAGATTGCAGAAGAGGAAGTGATCACTGGACTTCTTGGAGAAAGTTTCAGGAGAAAAGAGGGTCTCGTGAAAGTTCTCAAAATCTGGATTTGAAAGTATAGGCAAAGGAATCATGGAGGTGTGTGAAACAGGTGTGGTGGCAAGAAGAGAGTGCTGTGTGTTAGGGCACAGAGAGTAACTGGACCCTTTTTAAAAAGTTAGAACTCCTCCTTCCCTTTCTTTGTCCTGTCCTGCATCTCTCTCTCCCAAAGGGTCTCACTGAATTTCCCCAGGCTGGCCTCAAACACCAGGGCTCAGTCTTTCTACCTCAGTCCCTGAGTACCCACTTCAAATGGACACTACCACGCTCAACTCCCACAGAATCAAATTTTTAACTTTTCTGTGAGAATTCTGTAACTAGTAAAAGGACCCCTACAAGTAACATGGTATAATGCAGATATACATTATTACAGTTCATTGTCCTTATTTCTTCAGGTTAAATATCACCTGAAATGATTTTTTTAAAAAAGAAAAACAAAATCTTCACAGCATTGGAAAGAAATGTATAATATGGGTGTGGCAGACCACACCTATAATCCCAGTGCTTGGGGAGGATCACACGTTCAAACCCTGTCTGGGCAATTTAGTGAGGGCCTGTCTCAAAAAAGAAGGAGAAGAAGGAGAAGGAGATGGAGATGGAGGGGGAGATGGAGGGGGAGATGGAGGAAGAGGAGAACAGGGAGAAGGAGAAGAAAGAGAAGGATGGAGGGGGAGATGGAGGAAGAGGAGAACAGGGAGAAGGAGAAGAAAGAGAAGGAGAAGAGAGAAGTAGAAGGAAGAGGAGGAGGACAAGGAGGAGGAGGAAGGGCTGGCAAAGTAGCTGTTTTCAATCTCCAGTGCAAAATATATAATATTTTATCTTAAATTTTAAAAAAAATTTTACATTTTTTTAGAGAAAAAAAGATAAAACAGAATTTCAAAACAAGATAATAGAAGGGTAACAATGGCTAATACATTGCATATTGTTACTTTACTTTGTTGTTGTTGTTTTGTTTTGTTTTTTGGTACCAAGCATCGAACTCACAACCTCGTGCTTGCCAGGCAGGCAGTTAGGCCATTGAGCTAAATTCCTGGCCCTGTTACTTTAAATTAGTTACTCAGTACAAGACATAGGCATGTAATTGTCTAAACAATATTAGCATAAACCTTTCTTTTCATTTTAAAGAGAAAATAAATTTTAAAAATTGTAAAACAAGATAATAGGTAACAATGGTTAATACATTGAGTATTATTATCTTTAAATTACTCAGAGTACAAAATATCAACATTTGATTGCCCAAATAATATTATCATAAACTTTTCTTTTTAATAAACCAAGAGAGATTATTAGTATAATTATCTTAACTATCTTTTCCATGTATATACATTTATATATTTTTTGCTTTTCCTTTCCTTCTTTTCTCCATGCTCCATTCCCAATTTCTCTTTCCTTTTGAGATTTTTTTCCCATTTTACAATCTCTATGGTATGTTTTGGATCTTATTTACTCTTTCAGCTTTTCACACTAGAGAGACAACACAATGTTTGCACACATGTGGATTCATTTACCTATAAAACTCTCAAGTTAATACTACTTTGTGGCTGAGTAGTATTCCATTGTCTAAAAAGACCACATTTTTTTTTATCCATTCTCAGATGATGGGTTGTTTCCAAGCTCCAGCTATTATAAATTGTGCTGCTATAAACAGGGGTGCACATACATCGCTGTGGTATGATGTTTTTAATTCTTATGGGAAGATACCCACAAGGAGAACAGCTGGGTCAAATGGGACATCCAATCCTAGTTTTTTGAGGAATTCCCACACTGTTTTCCACAATGGTCGCATCAGTCTACACTCCCACCAAAAGTGGAGAAGAGTTTCCTTTTCCCCACATCCCTTCTAGCATTTGTTATTGGTTGATTTCTTGATAATAGCCATTCTTTTCAGGGTGAAGTAGAATCTCAGTATTGTTTTAATTTGCATCTCTTAACTGACCAGTGCTGTTGAACATGTTTTCATGTATTTATTTGCTGTTTGTATTTCTTTATCTGAGAAATGTGTGTTCATCTCAGATGAATTTGTGTGGTCTGAATGGATGTAACTCTGTGTGTGGCACAGTGCCTGCCTGCCAAGCAAAGTTGTGAGTTCAATCTGTGGTACAAAACAAAAACAATTTGAGCAATCTCACTTTTTTCAATTCTTTGTATATTCTCAATAGTAATCCTTTGTCTGAGGAACAGCTGGAGAACATTTTCTCTTGTATCATGGGCTGTCTCTTCATTGTGGGTTTCTCTTGCTGTGCAAAAGCTTTTCAATAAGATGAGTGATTCTTTGTGATAGTTCCTATGCTCTCAGGGTTTTCTTCATAAAGTCTTTGCCTACACCAATGTCTTCAAGAGTATTACTTGTTCTATCTGTTTTAATATTTAGATCTTTGATCCATTCCTAATTTAATTTAGTATATGGTGAAAGATATGGGTCCAACTTTAATCTTTGGCATATGTAGAGCCAATTTTTCCAACACCATATATTAAAGAGGCTATTTTTCTTATGTATGTTTTTGGCCCCTTTGTCAAAGACAAGGTGGCTTAGTATGTCTGGAGTTGTTTCTGCATCTTCTAATCTGTTCCATTGATCTTTGGATCTGTTTTGTTTTTTTTTTTCCAGTACCATGCTGTTTTTTTTTTTTTTTTGTCTGTTTGAGACAGGGTCTCTCTATGCACTTTAGGCAGGCCTTGAGCTCACTTTGTAGCCCAGGCTGGTCTCAAACTCACAATGATCCTCCTGCGTCAACATCCCGAGTGCTGGGATTACAAGCATGAGTCACCATGCCTGGCTCTACCATGCTATTTTTATCACAGTAGCTTTATAGTATAATTTCAATTAGGGGATTATGATGCCCCTGTTTTACCTTTGTTGCCCAGGATTGCTTTTGCTATTCCAGGTCTCTTCTGGTTCCAGATGAAGTTTAGGATTGTTTTCTTTAATTTGTTGTCCAGGATTGCCTTTGCTATTTTAGGTCTCTTCTGGTTCCAGTGAATTTTAGGAGTGTTTTCTCTAATTTAGGATTGAATTATCTAATTCCAGTGTGCTATTGGAATTTTGATTGGATTCACACTAAATCTGTATAATATTTTTGGAAGTATAGCTATTTTCACTATCTCGGTTCTTCCTACCCAAGATCATAGGACATCTCTCCATTTTCTAATGTCCTCTTCAATCTCCTTTTTCAGAGTACTGTAGTTTTCAATGAAGAGGTCTTTTATATCCTTCATTGGATTGATTCCTAGGCATTTCACTTTTAGGGGGATGCTATTTTGAAAGGTGTTGTTTCCCTGATTTCTCTCTCAGTGAGTTTATTATTTGTATACAGGAATGCATTGATTTTTTAGTATTAACTTTGTATCCAGCTACACTACTGAATTTGTTTATGAAATCTACCAATTTTTTAGTGGAGTTCTTAGGGTCTTCTATGTAGAGTATCATGTTACTTGCAAATGATAGTTTAAGTTCTTCATTTTCTATCTGTATTTCTTTGTCTTGTCTAAATTACTCCAGCTAAAGTTTCCAGGACTATGTTAAATAAAAGTGTAGACAGTGAACATTGCTGTCTTGTTTCTGATTTTAGAAAGATAGCTTTCAGTTTTTATCCATCTAATATGATGTTTACTGTTGGTTTGTCATAGATGGCTTTTATCAGATTGAGACAAAGACTATCCCAATTTTCTGTAGGGTTTTTCTTAAAATCATGAATAGATGCTGGACTTTGTCAAAATCTTTTTTTGCATCTATTGAGATGACCATATGATTTTTGCCATTGGCTCTGTTGATATATGGTGTATTACACTTATTGATTTATGTATGTTCAACCACCCCTGTATCCCTAGAACGAATCTCACTTGGTCAAGGTATATAATCTTCTTGATGATTTGCTGCATTCTGTTTACTAGTATCTTATTGAGGATTTTAGGATCCATGGTCATTAGGGAAATTGGCTTGTAATTCTCTTTCATAGTTGGGTGCTTCATTGGTTTTGGTATAGGGTAATGCTTACTTCCAGGAATTAATTTGGGAGTATTGCTTCCTTTTCAATTTCATTAAAGAGTCTGAGAAGTAATCATATTAGGTCTTCTCTAAATTTCTTGTAGAATTTAGCAGTGAATCAATCAGGGCCTGTACTTTTCTTTGTTGGTAGGTTTTTAATTACATCTTTGATTTCATTGGTTGATATTGCCTTATTTAGAACTTTTATATCTTCTTGGTTCAGCATTGGTAATTCATATGTATCTAGGAATCTGTCCATTTCTTTTGTATTTTTCATCTTATTAGAATACAAATTTTCAAAGTAGGTATAGATGATATTATGGATTTCTGCAAGGTGTGTCATGATTTCACCCTTTTCATTCCTAATTGCATGGATTTGAGTCTTTTCTTTCCTGTTTTGATAAGATTGGATAAGGATTTGTCAATCTTATTTAACCTTTCAAACCAGCTCTTTGATTCATTGATTCTTTGTAATTTTTTTTAGTGTTCAATACATCAATTTCTGCACAGATCTTTATAATTAACCTCTTTTGTATGAGCCTTTGGCTTACCCTGCTCTTTTTTTTTTAGAAGTTTGAGGTTCACCATTAAGTTGTTTATATGTGCTTGCTCAGTTTTCCAAATGTGGGTATTTACTGCTATAAATTTCCCTCTTAAGATTGCTTTCATTGTATCCCATAAGTTCTGGTATGTTATATAGACATTATCATTCAACTGTAAAAACTATCTAATTTCTTCTTTAATTTTCCCTGTGACCCATTGGTTGTCCAATTGGGTGCTATTTAATTTCCATGTGTTTATGAAGTTCTTGTGATTTATTTTTCTATGGATTTCCAGTTTCATTGCACCATGGCCTGATAGTATGCATGACACAATTTTAGTTCCATTGCATTTACTTAAGTATGTTCTATGAGTCAGTGTATGGTCTGTTTTGGAGAATGTCCTATGTGCAACTAAGAAGAATGTGTATTCTGATGCTGTGTGGTGGAACACTCTACTAAGTCCATTTGTTCAAAAGTTTGGTTCAGTTACAATATTTAATTATTGATTTTTTTGTCTAGTTGATCTCTCTTTTTGTGACAGTGGCGTATTGAGATCTCCTAATACAATTGTATTAGGGATTATTTGATTTTTCATGTCCATTAGAATTTGTTTTATATAATTGGATGCACTGGTATTTGTTGCATATACATTTTTGATTGTTATCTCTTCCTCTTGGATCATTCCTTTTACGAGGATGTAGTGACCTTCTTTATCTCTCTTAATGAGTCTTGGCTTGAAATTCACTTTTTCTGCAAATAGAATAGCCACCCCTGATTTTTTCTGGGTTCCTGTCACATAGAGTATTGTTTTCCATCCTTTGACTTTCAGTCTATGAATTTATTTTTGAATTAAATGTGTTTCTTATATACAGCATATTGTTGGTTCTTGCTTCTTGATCCATTCTGCAAGTCTGTGTGTTTTGACTGAATTGAGACTATTAACATTGATGGTTAGAACTGATCTGTATTGACTTGTTCTTGTCATATTATTTTTCTGTTGTTGACTCCTCCCATTTTTCCATTCCCTCTAATTATTTGCCTTGCCTAATGGATTCCTTCTCTTGGGATTTATGGAGCTATAGTCTTTATTATCTCTTTCTAAAATGTCCTTCAAAACATTTTGGAATTCTGGTTATAAATTTCCTCTAATGTTCTTTGTCATAAGTATCTTATTTCTCTCTCAGTTTTGAAATATAGTTTTGTGGGGTATATTAATCTGGGTTGAATGTTGTTTTCCTTTAGAACTTAGAGTACTTCACTCCAAGCTCTCCTTGACTTGAGAGTTTATGTTGAGAATTCAACTGTGATTCTGAGGGGCTTTCCTTTATAGGTGATTTATTTCTTTCCCCTAAGAGTTTTTAAGATTCTATTCTTGTGTTGAATTTCTGGTATCTTGAGTATGCTATGCCTGGCTGTAGATGTTTTTTGATCATGGCTAATTTGAGCTATATATGCCTTGATTATCTCAATGTCAAATTCTTTTTTTCTCTGTCAGGAAAGTTTTCTGCCATGACATCTGTGAATATTTTTTAATATCATTTGTGGTATCTCTTGCTTTTTCATTGAGCCCAATAAATCTTAAGTTATTCTTCTTTGTCTCATCCAGCATTTTCTGAATTGACTTCTCATGGTCCTTGCTATTTTTGAGGAAACTTTCTTGTCTCAGTCAATAACTGCAAGCCTGTCTTCAATATCTGAGATCCCATCCTCACACTGCCTAATCTGCTTTGAATACTTCTAGTGAAATTTTTATTCTCCTGGGTATCTTTTTTTTTTTTTTTTTTTTGTGGAACCAGGGATCGAACTCATGACCTTGCGCTTGCCAAACAGGTGCTTATGCTGATGAGCTAAATCCCCAGCCCCTCTCCTGGGTATCTTCTTGAATCTGCTTTATGGGTTCTATTTCTTTCCTTTTCTGAGTTTCCATAATTTTCTTAAGCTTGTCTGTTTTTCATCTGTATCTGCTCCAGCACCACTAGGTGTAGTCTTTATTTTGGACATGATTTCTGAGTCATTTGAGAGATTATTTCTGATTCCACTTTTTCCAGAGCCTCAATGAATTGCTTTGTTGTCACCACTTCAGAGAGGCCTGGGTGGGGCTTTCATATTTTTTCACTTCATTGCCCCCTGTACTTACCTTTAGTGAACTAGAGTCTGGGGTTATATCTTATTTAAGCATCCTCTCATTTTCTTTTCTTTCTTTTTTTAGCTTAATTCTCTTTATTTTTATTTTAAAAAAAATAAAACCAAGCAAAATAAAACAGAATAAAGCAAAACAGTGTAAATGATACAAGATTTCAAAACAAGATTATAGGAAATCAACAGTGGCTACTGTAATGCCTCTTATCTTCAAAATAGCTGCCCATACCATCAGATATAGTAAAAGCAAACAAAACAGAAACAGAATAGAACCAATAAAAGTAAAACAATGAATGAAATACAGGGCTTCAAAACAAGATAATAGCAAATACAAAATGACTACCATAATGTATCTTGTTATCTTTGAAATAGCTGCCCATAGCATTGGATATAATAAAATCAAACAAGACAAAACAGTATAAAACCAAGCCAAACCAAACAATAATAGGGAATTAACCATAGCTACCACCTTCAGAAGGAGATCCCCCATAAAAATGCTACACTGCATGTTATTATCCTCTAAGAAGATGATCAGACTACTAGCTTTGGGCCTGCAAAGTCAATGAAACACTAAACACTACAACCATTAAATTGTACTTTACTTCAGTAGCTATTATCTCAGCCTGTTTAGTTTAATTCTTGGGGTGATGCTTGTAAATTGCCTATGGTATGTTGCTTTATTGCTAGTATTTAGGACCACTAGGTGATGACTACTTCTCTGTGATATCTTTCAGGGGTAGCTGAGTTTTGGATTTTTGAGTCCATTGGAAGATCTTACCTCTTCAGTTTATTGGAGATAAGATGTTGCTTGTTTGGCTAAGTCCCTGGTTCTTTGGCACTGTGCCATAGTATTTTCTGTTACCCTTAGTAAATCTCAGTCATGGAATATCAGAACTAATGGCTGCTTAGAACAATTACATCAATTTTGGCTGTAGAGGTACAATAACATCAAACACAGCCTAGAAAATTACAAACTGAGCTAATTCTTAATTTGCCACTTTTAACCATATGAACAAGATTTATGTTTATATAACAAAATTTAAAACAAAATTATATGCAGTATACAAGTCCTTAATATGTCAGTTTTGTCCTCAGGGGTTAAAATTTATAATGCATTAAGGAGAAAAAAGAGAAGTAGAAAAGAGAGATTAGAAGTAAGGTTGGAAGACAAAGGGGATCATGCTAACTTTAGGAAACTGGTGCATAAGAGTAAAGGAAAAGAGAGATGGAAGAGATAAAAAGAAGAACAGAACAGAACCACAACCACAGAGAGTCTAGGAACAATGTTCACATTTATATAAAAACAAAATCAAACAATGAAGGAGAAAAAGAAAAGAGAAAAAAATCTACTTCCTGGGTTTTCTCTGGTTTCACTAATAGACAACCTGTGGAGACAGAGTCCTGATTCATGCAAATCTATCCCAGCAAGCCAGCAGTAAATTTTTGGTGGGGTCATGGGTAAACTTAGCAGGTCTGCCTCGACACCAGATTCATTGGGTTCACTGTAGTCCAAGAAATTTCCATGGTTCTGAGCCCAGCTGGGACATTAGATAGAGCCAGAAGCAGTTCTGGGTTCTGAACTAAGCTGATCCATCTCCAGGATGGCTCCTGGTCACAGAAGAACTAAGTCCTCTGCACTTGTTATGGTTTATGTTTGGATACCACCCCCACCACCCCCACTCAAGCCTCAGGCAATCATGGAGGTGGCTGAGTCTAGCATTTAAGATTGGTTTTTTGTCTAGCACTGGGATTGGTGGTGTGAGTCCTATACCCACCCAGGGGCAGGGAGCCAGTACAATATAAAAGTGGGAAGAAGGTGGGCTTTTCTCTCTTTTGCCCTTTCCCTCTTGCTGTTTGCAGTGGCCATGAATGGCTGCTCCTTAGCCATGACACCCTGCATTGGAGCCAGCTGATTATGGACTGAAACCTTAAAAAACGGTAAGATAAATAATCCTTTCTTTCCCTAATTTTTGGTGTCAAGTGTTTTTTCTTAACAGTGAGAAAAATGTAACCAAGACAGTACTCATAGCCAGTCAGTGAAGTCCTTCACATGCACTGCTGTCCTCCACTGCTGTCCTCTCTTCAGAGGTCTCTGGGGTCACCAACCATCACTGTCACTGTGCATCTGCTGGTCTGAACTGTTTCTCTCATACAGTGAGTACTGTCACAGGGAGAAGGTGCTGCCTACTACCTCCTTCTTCTTCATGGAGTTTCTCCCCTCACTGTGGGATTCAGTTTGTACTTCAGATTCTTCCTGGGTCAAGCGGATCCACTTCCCTCCTTCTTTTCTTGCTCACAATGCTGTATTCCAGTGTCTGGACCACAACTCTCACAGAAACTGTTTTCTCTGCTGCTTACCACTTCACCATCTTGGTCTTTGTGCCTCCATTTCTTCAGGCCACCATTAAATTCTTTTTTAGAATAAACTAGTATCTGATCATTTTTTGTTTCTCTGTTAGTTTTTCTTGTAGTCAAAGGTTAAAGAACCCAAGAAACTTATCTTAGATGTAATTTTTCTGGACATCAATAATAAAGGAATTTGTGGTTTGTATTCCTAGTGTTACTAAAAATCAAATAAGCAACATCCTTTATACAAAACTGCATTAATTAAATTTTATTTTTTTCTTTAAGTGGTACACACTGAAGAAACACAATCAATGAACAGTGACAATTTGTTCAAATCTTGCTATTTGCCCTATCATACAATTTATTGTATAAGTGGCTCTCAGGTGGTGAGTTTCTGTAGCTTATCATCTGAAATTCCTTCCCAGGCATGCTGAAAATTTCTCATTAATACATTTTTTGTTTTATTTTATTTTATTAACCTATGTACATGTGCTTGTGACTAGGAAACACTCCTCTTTCATTTCATAATGACTATTTGGCTTGGAAAAAATCCTACTGCATCTCTAGTGTTTAAATAGAGATTATTGAAGATTCCCACCCTACAAATCCAGCTAATATAAAAATGAAAGAGAGGGAAGAGGAGTTTGCTCCATAGTAAATCATGAGCTCAGTATGCTTGAAGTTCAATTCCCAGCAACAAGGGAAAAAGTGAAAGGACAAAGGAAGAGAGGGAAAGAAGGAAAACACATTATTATGAATATTTTTGTATATGACACTTTTTTCTACTAGGAATCATATAATTCTAGAGTAGTTCTTCCCTAAGTATCAAAACTGAAACACAATTTTAAAACAGGCAGTAATGATTTCCATAGTAGTGTTTATCCAGAGGTAATATCTCTGGTTAGTGAAATTCAGGACTAGACACCAAGCCTTCTTACCTCTTAGCTTGTAGAAAACATACAATTGTCCTGTGTAATCATAAGAACTCTGTCTTCTAGGCAGTTATCATCATACACATTGTTTCTTTATAGTTCATTATCTCTACCACAGGTTATCCATAGTGTACATATGTGTATATGTGTATGTTTATATGAAAGTGTGTTTGATTTTTTTCTTTTTTTAATTTTTTAGGGAGTAAAACAAAACAATTAAATGGAACAAAACCAAACAGTGAAAACAATATAGAATTTCTTTTTTTATATATAAGTTTTTTATTTAAAGAGAAAAAAAACATGTAAAGGGTAGAGATAATACAGTATTTCAAAAAAATAAACAGTAAGAAATCACTAGTTGATAAATTATATATTGTCCTCTTAGAAATAGTTGTTCAAGTTACAAAATTAAAGCACACAAAGTATTCAAATAGTGAGACTGTAGACAGCTACACATGCATGAGTCTCTACATGTATTTCTATCCTTTCTGTATTAGAGAGAAAAACAAAACTTAGCAAGACAAAACAGAACAAATTCCTATAAAAATATGAAACCAAAAACTCTTATAGAACCACAGTACAAGGTGATCTACAATGATTACTGTGTTTTCTCATATTATCTTCAATAGAATTATCTATATCATCAGGCATAATTGAATATAGCAGTATAATTGAATATAGCAGTACATAACAATATTAGTAAAAATAAAATATTGTAGACAATATCAGACTTTTTTTTTTTTTTTTTTTTTGGTACCAGGGATCGAACTCATGATCTTGCACTTGCCAAGAAGGTGCTTAGGGTACTGAGCTAAATCCCCAGCTCTGGCAATATCAAACTCCAAAGGCAAGTAATAATCAAACCAGAGTGGATATTCTAGTGAATCTTGTCATCTTCAGTGTAGTTGCCTATACCCTCAGACTTGATACTATCAATCATAACATCTTTGAATAAAATCTATCAATACAAAACAGTGATCTAACAAACCAGATTCGATTACAATCAGTCATGGTAAAACAGTATAGGTTATACAGAGCTTTAGATTAAGTTAATAGGAAATTAAGGATGACTATCATACTATATCCTGT
>PVLA01016364.1:0-20981 GCA_004027455.1 Hydrochoerus hydrochaeris
CCCCGGCTTGTTACTACGAGACAGTCAGTCAAACCTAGGGACTGTTGGGTGTCACTTACCCATGTTTGGCTACTGAGTATCAGGGAAGCCATCCAAAGTTTGATGGCCTTGCTTCAGTGTCCAGTTGTCTCATCTCTTCAGTGGCTGGAACTTAATCTATTCTCCTCCCCCTTCCTATTTTTATTCTCTTAGTCACCTAGCCAGCATTCTGGAGAGGAGAGAGGTCAGGGAGTTGGTGTCATCTTGATACAAGAAGGAGGGGTGAGAAACCTGAAGTCATCGTAGGGCACCAAAGTCTGAAAACTTAGATTTAGGGATAGCTGGGTGGGTTTGCTCAAGTCTCTTCTATTCTTTGACCCCCCTCTGCTGAATGGGAGCAAGAGCATTTTTCTCACTGATTTCACAGGGGCAGTGTGAGAAACAAAGTGGAGAACGAATGGTAGAGAATCCTGTTCACCATCAGCATCAGGTAAGCTATTTACTGGAAAGACCTGCTAAGGAAATGCAATGCCTGGTAGCCAGCCTGGCAGTACCTGGACCTGGAAACAGCACATCACTTTCCATGCTCCAAGGAGTGAGCCACTTGCCTGGCTCACTGGTTCCTACACTGGGCTGCAGGGACTGAACAGCTACTCTTAAAACAACCAACCAAACAACCAACCAACTAACCAACCAACCATCTTTGTTGAGTCTGCTCTTGAAAGATGGATTTACACAAGCACAAAATGTTGGTAAGGAAAGATCTCTGGACAAACGGCTTGGATACTTAGATTTTTAGATACCACTTTACCACAAATCTACTGTTAGTTGATGGCTTGGAAGATAAAACTGATTGTCAATTAAAGAGCTGGTGAAAGTTTAAGAAGTGAAATAGTGATCACTTGAAGCCAATGTGGGATACAGAGAACAAGCCATAGGGATAAGCTTTTATTTTTTTTTTCACAGTAGGAGACTGACATAGTTGGCCAATGATATAGACATAGCAGATCAGTATTCAGTGAGATAAATGAGCTTTCATATGCAATTCAGGTGGTCAAGTCAGAGAAATGTGCTTGGGACAAAAATGCAATTAGGTGAGTTCATAAATGTTTGATGTGCCCAAAGGGAGAAAATGAAGGTCTCTAATGGTAATTCTCTCACCTTATTAGTTCCACATTTGTATCAGTGGCTGACAAAGATCAGGAGCATTAGCTGAATACATGTTTCTACAGACACAATGCTTTTCTCACCTTCCAAACTTTGCTATGTAGTTTTTCTACCTGAAAAGTTAATCCCTAGCTCTTTCCTTGGTCAATTTCTATTCACAAACATCACATTTTCCAGAAAGCCTGTTAAATGTCTACCTCTGTGCTTTTATAGTGTCCCTCTGACATTTTGTCACCCTGAGTTGGGAATGTTCAGCTGACTGTCTGTCCCTAGTGTATCCCCAGGCCCAGCACATGCCCAGCACATAGAAGTTGAAAAGAACTGGCTTAAATGATGTTAGAAATGGTAGCAGACTGAATCATAAAATACAGATCCAAAATATCTTTTCAGACTGAATGAATGGTTCTCTTCCTCTTTATCTTGATAAGATAAACTTTAATTGGAAATAAATGTAGTTTACAATATATTCAGTAAAATCTAACACATGTACACAGGTAGAGCAGGTAAGCTAAATAGTTACATATAGAAGAAAGACTCAAAGTAAGCCTGTAATAAACAAATGCTCCGGAGATGGCTGCCAGAAAAGCCAGTTCCACCAAAAGATGGCATGGGTCTCTGTCAAGAGTGTTGATAGTCTCTTACCTCATTCTGGGTAAATCAGACCTCACAATTAAACTAGAGCATGTCTAGAAGAAAGAAAATGGAGTGATGCAGGGTGGGAAACCATGCAGTATGAGGAATGACTGGAAGAACTAAAGCAAGCCTACAGGAAACAGAAATAGGTGCCTGCTATCAAACATCTCGAAGGATAACATCAAGGAGACTGAATTTAGTCCTTATGTTTCTAGGAGGGGAAGAACCAATGGGAGAAAGTGATGGAAGCAGACTTCACTTCAGAAGTGGGGTCCTCAGGGTAATTAGCCAGGACAAAGTTTTCAAGAATGTGCACAGGTAGAGGCCAGATCAGCCTCTCCCTGGAGACAGAGAAGACATTTACAAAGGCAGAGGCTGAGTATTTATCAGCCCTGACATCGTGTCATGCTAAGGAAGTTACTTCCTACCTCTGTTCTTCAACTTTCTCATGGTTCAGGGGAGAGACTGGCAGTTGTGCTGTCCAGGGAGATTCTGGATGGGGTTCTCACCTGTGATATGTCTGTCTCCCCAGAGCAGGCGGCAATGCTCTCACTACGGCACCTGTGGGGGGACGTGAGCCCCATGGTGCATGGGGAGCAACACTTGGCTTCTCGCAAATGGATTGCAGAATGATGGGAGCCTTCAAACAAGAGCTGATCCCTCAAGGCCCGTCTGCTCCTGTACAAAGACACTTCTGTGGACAGGCATGAAGGCTCCCCACACCCAGAAAGAACCATCTGCTCCACTAACCAGTGGCTGTGGTGAGGCTTTTCACTGGGGCTCTGCTCCTGGCACCGCTGGGTGAGAGCAGAGAGGACTGCCCTGCAGGCTTCCATCATGCCTGCTAGTGGGCCACCTGCCCTTACCAAAGACAGGCGATACCAGGGAAAAGCACTTTCTTCTCTTGCATTTTCTGACAGCTTTTGCAAATCCAGGGTGATGACTACCATCTCTACCCAAATAAAAATAATAATAATTATAATCATAATAACCCAAATGACAAATAAGCCCACCACCCAAGAAGGACTGAGAGGCAGTTTATCTTCCGTTTTGCTAGGCTGCTGGAGGTAAAGGACCAAGTAGAAGGCGGGGTGCCAGGAGCTCCTTTTCTCTGAGGCAGTGATCCAAGTTAAATGAAGAAAAAGGAGACTGGGGCAAAAGAAAGGAAAGAAAGAAATCCTCAACACCACAAAAAGCTAATGGCTTGGAAAATAAGGGGAGGAGCAGGGCTCGATGGTTGGAAATGGGGCTTCATTGGCGGCAGAATGAATGACCTACATAGACTTGCAGAGAGGAGGCCCATCCCTGTGCCAACCCCCCACAAGGACAGGCAGACAGCGCTGGTTTTGTTGGCAGATTTTTTTCATTTGGTGGGGTGCTTTCTTCCCGCACAGCAGGCACCACAGTGAAAGCTGACAAGCACTGGCAGAATTTTAAAAATTGCTGCCACTCTCCCACAGACGTCCATTATGTCTCTGGAGCCTTACGATTCGCAGCATAAAAGCATAATCAAGAGAAATCATGGTTCAGCTCAGTCAGGGATGGGCAGAATAGTCCATTTAACTTTATGTTAAAAAAAGGAAAATAATTGGACCAAAATTTGTTTGAAATGGGAGTAGGAAATGGCTTGTTTTCAATCTATTTCAAATGAAAAACCTCCATTAAATCCTCATTGGAAACTATTTAGTTTGGAAACAAGTTTAGTATTCCATAGGCAATGTACATTAAAAGTTGCTGCACAGCACAATCTGTGGAAGAACTATCCAACAACCTGATGACCTAGTTCTACGGGCTTTTTTCAAAGAGGCACTGGCTGGGCTTGAGCAGTTCACAGCCTGGCTGTTGGCTTCACAACAGAATCTGCAAGACCAAACTGGCTGGAGAAAAGGAAGTCTTTCAAGTTGACAGAAAACCCCAAACTACCTCTGCTGGCAAACAAAAACATGGTTGCTGAGACCAAAGAGAAACTGAAGATGGCAGGGAGTCATCTAGAAGGAAATCAATCTTTAGCACTGTGCCATGTTGTGATTCGGTGCCACAAATGGGAGCAGCCAATGTCCCCACCCCATAGCCTCAGGAGCTAGAATTCTAGAACCCAGGGAGTGCCTACCTTTACTGGATGCATAGATTTGATAGCATCCCCAGAGGTAGGAGCCTGAGGAAAAGGCTAGTTCAGAGCTCCACTTATTCTTTGCCGCTTTAAGTAGCAAGATTTCAATGATCTCTTTGGAAGAACAAAAGTCCCCATGTCCCAGGCTATGGCTGTCCCATGTCCTTACAGAGATCTAGGTATCCTTGGTCTTCCCCTTTTGTTCAGCACTCAGGTTTCTCAAGTTTTTGAAATATTTACATTCTTGTCTTACTTCATCTTTTGCTCCTTTTTCTTTAATTCCCTACTTTCAGTCTCTCTTTCATTTAACCTTTACAGACACCTGAAAGTGATAAAATGGTTCTCGGGTACCACTGTTTGATTTCTGCTCACGTGAGAGTTGAACTACCTTTCCCATACCAAATGTTACTTCTAACACTTAAGCATGAGATCCCTGTGCCCCAGAATTCTCCCTACCACAGCCACACTAGCAGTTTGCTTCAGTCACTCAGTTGTTGAGTACAATGGGGAGAGTTGCTTGCTGGAAAGTCTTAATTTCATTGAAAAGCATGGTTTAACTTTAATAGAGTTTGCTTATAATATAAATTAACTCGGGAAAGGAAGCAATCTTCTTCCCAATTGTTTTACACATTTCAGCCGTGTGTATAAACAGCCTACCATTATTAATTTTAAGCAAACAATTCTGAAAGACTACAATTTTGCTTAAACAGTAGCAACAATAACAAGATGCTATCATAGTTGAAGTGAATGAATGCAGCTACAAAGATCTTGGTTGTAGACAATCATATGCTTCTATTTTGTCTTGCATCAAGTTTTTGTTATTTTTTAAAAATTTTTATCGGTACCAGGGATTGAACTCAAGATTGCGTGCTTGTAAGGCAGGCGCTTATGCTGCTGAGCTAAATCCCCAGCCCCTGCATCAAGTTTTTGGATGACTGACTCCATGCAAGCCTTATGTTGAGTTGTGGTGGGCAAGAGAAGGGTCAGAGTGGGGGACATATGATTTGTCCTTGTTCTCCATGCTGAGTGGGGCATGGGCACTAAAAACATAAATAGCTGAAGGAGGGTAAAATGATGAATGCTTCAGAAGCTTTCAGGCTTTAAACTGGAACAGTGCACATGAAGTGTGGCAGAGATCTGGAGACCAGAAGTTAGAGGGTTGGACACGTATTTAATGCACTACAGTTATAAACATTTTGCATCTCATTCTTATTTTTTTTAGTGTCTTACTAAAAGGCCCTAGGTTTCTAGCACATCGTCAGCAGTAGGATCATCAGATCACTGAGTTTAATTTCAGAGAGGAGCTCTCCACAAAGCAGCACATAATTCTGTGTATCTGTGGTTGAAAGTCAAGGAGGAAGGGCACAGAAGCCTTCTCTCATTTATCACAGTCAGGCTACTTGGGCTCTCACACGTCACAGAGGTCTACAATGGGGCAAAGGTGAACCTATAACATTGAATTTGACTTCATGCCTCTTTTCAGTGGTGCCTTTCGGCTCCTAACTACTTTGAAAGGAAATACAGGAGGTACAACTTCTTGACTCTAGAGTAGGAGTAGGAAAGATTGCTTTGTGACAGTTTCAGCCTTGGGATCATTTTGTTTACATATCCTCTTTAGACACCAAACTTCTGCCTTCCAACCTCCTTGTTGAGTAGGGAGCTAATAACACAGACTGTTCTGCCGATAGTCTGTTCTGGTAGACTACAGAAGCCAGGAGAGATCAACTAGTGGTTCTCAGACCATTGCTGGCTTCTGATCATGTAAGAGGAGAAAAAGTATTTAGGAGCTCTTCAACTTTAATGTACAGTACAAGACTGTTCCTTATCTGACTATGACATATATTTTGGGTTTTTGTGTTATCAAGAATGTAAGAGACAGTCTGTGCTTCTCTGCCATAACCTCAGTGCCTTACATAATTATTTCATGTAATACTGCCACAAGTCCCATAAGGTAGAAATTAGTATAACCATCCCTGTTTTACAATGATGCTCTTGAGGCAGAGATGTTATGTGACCTTGCCAATGTCACATGGCACATAAGTCAGTGGTGTCAGCATAATTGGTTTGACTCTATAGTTTAAAACCACTACCATTATATTTTCTTGTTTGTTTGTTTGGGTTTTTTTGGTACTGGGGATTGAACTCATGACTTTGCGTTTGCCAAGCATTACACCACTGAGCTAAACCCCCGGCCTATATTTTCTTTTATAAAGCAATGGTGTTAGTACATGATACTATTCTTTAAAAAAATTTAGTTAGTGATACACAAAATTATCAATTCCACTCTATGTAGGCTCCCTATAATCAAAAACATTTTTGTTTTACCAGTTTGTGAAATCCAAAAGTCTGATACCCTCCTGGTGAGTCATTTGATATCAAATCATGCAGTCAAACCATCAAGGGATCAATTTGGAACTTTTTGTTGTTGGTACAAGTAGAACTAATCCTATCAACGACACTGCATCATTTAATGAGATAACTGATAAAGCCAAAGTAAAGAGCACAGTCTCTTGGGTCAAATCATTAGTCGTGTGACTCTGGCCATCTTGGTTGCTTGGTTTTTCCATATGTAAAAAAGGAGATGATAACAGCATTAGCCTTTAAAATTGTCATGACAGTTCAATGATTTAATGCATGTGAAGTACTTAAGAAAAAGATTGGGTACAACCTGAATGAGCTGAGGAATGCTGGCTCCTATCATTACTGTCATTACTGTCATCATCATCTTAACCACTCCTGCTATCATCTTAATTTCTATTATTGCATGATCCTATGTTAGGTCTTCCTAGATAATAAGAAGATATGAAAATGTTCATCTCCTAGCTCCTATATGAAAAAATTTCAGGTTCCTCCAAATCCCCAGACATTCTACCTTCCCTGTGTCTGACTTGCTAAAAACTTTAGAAATGAAATACTTTCCTTGGTTTTTCCCAAATTGCCAAGCCTTTCAGGCATCATAAAATAGCTCAGTGCACGTGGATTCTTAAACAATGGCAGACAAGGGGCACCATGAAGCCATCTCATCCAATTCTCTGCTTGAATACCAGTAACCTTGTCCAATAAGGATGATTGAAAAGAGCAGGGCAATGAAGGGAGGAAATGGGGACTCAAGAGCTTCCTCTTAGTGGGCTGTTGCTTTGAGTGCTACAGAATGCTCATCTCCAGGGCTGCTAGTTCTGGCACCATGACAACTATACCACATTATTTGTTGCCATTCATTGATGTTCCAGTGAAGGCACCATTGTAAGGACAGAGGAAAGAGAAAAGAGTTCTGGGGACTCAAGGGAGCCCACTGCTGTACGGTCACAAGCTTGCCCACTGCTCCCACAAGCAGAGGCTGGCCCTGCTCTCACAGGAGGTAGCAGCTGTCTGCCGCTCTCTCTATGAATTTCAACAGCAGCCTATGCTAGAAAAACAGTGGAAGTATCCAACCTTCCTTCTAACTAGAAGATTTGGAGCTGCAGAAATTCCATATTTGATCCTTTCTACACTTCTATTAGCATCACCTTTGAGGCAAGAAGGCCTTAACCAGAGCAGTAAAGAGAAGCCAGTGCCAGCACAGAACTGCAGTATGTGAGGGCCAGCAGAACAGAAAGGAACTGTTCTGCCGTAGGAGAAAACATTCTAAGAGCAGGCTGGGACACCCTTTTGGGAGGAAAGCAAAGGAAACCGAGAGGCTCAGAGCCAGGGTTTCCTAAGTAGCAGCTGCAGCCAAGAGGCAGAGTTCAAATTTAAAGTGGATACCTCTTAGAAAGAAAGCTGGTTCCTTCTGGATCCAGCACTTGGACTGTTTCTGTTGCAGACAGTAAGAAACATCCCTTCCATTCAGGATAAGAAGCTAAAGGATCCAAAAGGAGAAGAATGTGCATTGTTTCAACATTGGATGGAATCAATTACAAACTTGAAATCTCAATACTGCAGTTTGTTTTCTGTCATTTCCTTTCCTGTTTTACAGTGCTGCCTCAATTCTGCAACGAGAATTGTGGAAAGAATTAAGTATCAAGATAGGCACCACTGTGCTTCACAAACTGTCTTCAGCTCTCCTCATTTCTGTCTCCCACGGTGAAGACAGCATTTGCTTGCAGATTGCTACAAGGAAGAAAGGCCCTGTTGCGAAGAAGGCAAACATGTTAGGCATGAGCTGGACTGGACAGCCAACAGGGATTTCTCATACACAGCAGGGTCAGTGGGTACAAGAACAGAGCCTTTTCTTTTTTTGGGGTACCATCTCACCTTCGTTTCATGCTCTTCCTCTGCTGTCTGATACACTAGGGTCCACCTTACTCAACCCATCAGCTCAGCTCTGGGTAGGCCTTGGCTGATCAACTGCACTTTATAAGGGAACTCTTGAAGACTGAAATGTTCTTTAATGGAAAATTCTAGACACTCTAAAAGGTGGAGGAGGAGCATTACAAGAAGAAGATAATCTTACTTCTTCATAGCAGATGGTTGAAGGGACGACCCCAGCTTGATCACGGCTCCTGGAACCCAAAAATTCTGTGTCTCTTCCCAGAGTGACTCTGGGTCAGGCTTGTGCATTGCTCAGATTCAGCAAAGTAATGCAAGCGGAATTTTGAAAAGTCCTAGCTCATTGGTGTCTGTGCTCTTCCTATTGGAACCGAGATCACTATGTGATGAAGCCTGAGTTATCCTATTGAAGGAGGAGAGAACCATGGAGCACAAAGGGGCAGTGTTAGGTGAGTCCACATCATCCCACAACCCAGGGTGACCAGTCTGCTATTCATCAGACAGAAGCAAACGCAATGCAGAGGAGCAGACCCATCTAGCCTGGGATGAGCATCAACACGGGTCAGCTGACCTAAGCCAGACAAGCACGATCAACCACCAGCCCCACAGAATCACAAAACATTATAAAATAGTTGACTAAAGTCAGAAGAGCTTGAGCAAAAGCTAACTACCTCCTCTTTACCCTCAATAACAGGTTGCAGGCCTGTCCACTTCTAACATTGGTAGCACTGACCTTCCCTCTTAACTTGGTCCCTGAGAAGGCATCCAACTGCAGGCCTCAAGTGGTATCTCCCAACAATAGGAAGAATGAGAAAAAAGAAACCAGTGCCTGAGGGATAAACGTGTGTGTTGGGCAGGCTGGCTGCAGGGATGGAAAGGGCATTAGAGGAGAAAGGAGAGGGTGGAAGAATATCAATCTCAAGGGACAGGCCTAAGACAGCATGTCCCAGCGAACATGGAAGCAGCTTTCCTCCCCTCACATCTCTTTGACAGTGGCAAAGACAAGTAATAAAAGCAGTTACCATGAGCAAGGGGTCAGGCTGATTTTCAGTCAGCCTGGGGCTGGGGGAAAAGGAGTGGAAAGAACCATGAAACGCCTCCTGCAGAGGTGCGTCCCAAATCCTGTCTGTTCAGCTACCATCATCATAAGTAATTCTACATGGCTAGGAAAATAAAGGCTTGAGCATAAGGTTTCTATCTGTGCTGCACAGAAGCTGATTAAAAATGCTAACTACCATGATTGTCCAACCACCAGACGCTCCCCAGAGAACCATGCTCACAGATGGTGATTAGTTTGGGATGGCCAGAACATTCACCAGTACCATGTTGCCGTAACACCCACAGACTATCTGTCATACTCCCAAGGGGCTGTTAAAGGCTGTTTACTTCATCCAGTTAACTTGAACCATAAGCTTCAGGAGCCTTTTTGATACAATTTTAATCACTCCCCTCATAAACCCTTAACACTCCCCAGAATAGATATCCATTTGCACACAGCACAATCCAAAACTCCCCTTGGAATCTGGCAGCTAGCAACGCCCCTTTCCCAACCTGCCTTGCCTTAGATGGATGCTGCCGCACTACAGATACTGTCCAGGGTCCCTCTTGATTCACGCACTTGCATTAGTGCTGCCCAGCGTGGTTATACATCATGGCTTCCAGTGGAAATTGGGTGATAAAAGATCAATACCAGGACCTCATAAGAAATGTTCCAACAGTGAAACCACAAGCTACTGTTTATCTTTTCCAGAACATATTTTTCCCCCAAGCAAATTCTAATTTTCTAGACTGACCTCAGCTATCCATTCTAATGTTTCTCTATTTTGAGAGCAAAAATAAGTGAGGTCCCAGACACTGTTCCCAAATAGACATAAAGCCCTGTTAATTACTGCCCTTGAGAACTACTGCTACTAACCCCTCCCCTTGGAAGGCGAACCCCGATATGCCTCCCCAAATTCTACTACTCCCCAGGATGGTGCTCTCCATTTGGCAGGCAGGCAGCATGCTCTCCTGGCAAAGCCTTGGGCACTAAAGCCATGACATTTGGTAGATATGCCAGCAGAAAGAAGAACAGCCTAGGATGAAAGGCAGGGTGTGCTTTCAAGTAATTTTGTGTGAATTCTGTGTAATTTGACATTTCTTTTATAGGGAAGATTTGTCTGGTTTTTTGAGGCACCTCACCAAAGAAAAGGCAGAGGGTCTGAATACAGAGGAGTCGGCCTGGGCTCTAGCTCTGGGTTCAGTCTCTGGCAGTGATACTACTTCACCAGGTCTGTTCAGTTCTCCAGACCTCAGTGTCTTCTTTTGTAAAATTGGAGAACAGTGGCTACTCTGCCTAGCGCACACTATTGCTGTACTAACACTACTTATTAAAGGGTCTGTAAATTATGAAATATTAAAAAGAAACTTTTTTAGTTCTCTCTCTCTGTTTTTCTTTGCATCTATACTGCTATTGCCTATTTTGGCCTTTAATTACACTTTTTACAGCTACATGAAGACAGAATTTGGAGGGAATTACAAAGCCATTCAGTTTGCGGTACAGGTATTTTCTAGGCTTTCTATTTAATGGTCTGCCCACAAGAAGTAGGCCTTTTGTGTGTTTGTGGTTCTGGGGCTTGGGGAGACTTTGAGTCCTTGTTTAGTATTTACTCAGCAAATTCTGTTTAGAAGCACTCCTGTGTCTCCTTGGTTTGTGTAATGGTGTTTATACAAGGCTACAGTTTATGAATGAGACTACACTTTCAACAAGTAAACAGTATTTGGGAGGAACATTGCTTGGTTGCTGCTGCCTTCCTCTGCCTCATTCGCCCTTGCTTTCTGCTTCCTCTGTTCCCAGGGGCTCAAGTATTCCCCTTCTTAATGCTCTAAGAGAGTTGAGTTTCTTAACCTCTGGATCCTTGCTCATCACCATAACTGGAGGCCTCGCTGTAATGATGTCTCCAGCTTTAGGAAATAGAATTTATTTGCCCTGTTCAATCTCTATAAAACACATGCTGTATTATTTACTTCTATTGTACAGTAATGGAGGACAAGAACATGTAGCATTTATATGCTTCCTGCTCTCACCTCTCCTCTTACTGTCCAGCTCGGAGTCATAACTTTGACTGGCAGCATCGGCTCTGGAGCCTCTGCCACCCTTTCCTCTCTCCGCAAATCAAGACTTCCTATTTCCTGTAGATTTTCACTCTCCCACCTCCATATCAGGGTTTCTTCCTTCTCTGTCAGGGGACATTGACTCACAATCAATTGGAAACATACTCCCACCCTGGGACAGACCCAGTATCAATTATAGCCTATTACCATTCTCCGGTAGAAATCTGCATGACATTCCAGTACAAAATCTCTCAAATTTAAGTGAATTCCAGGCTCTCTTTAGGGAATCACTGGGATGACTATATTTCCCATGTATTCTGAGAGCAAGGGCGGCTGAAGCAGAGGATCTGGCAGTGGCTCTAACGCCTCTGAATAGGGAAATACAAGCTGTGCAGCCTGGAAGCCCGGATCCAGGTGCCACTGTCCACACAATTCAGCTCTCAATTCTAAGTCGAGATTTTACTGATAAAATATAAGCTTTACTTCTTGTCTCAGAAGGAAGACGAATCTTGGAAAATCTGGTTCCACTGAAATCACAGGTTCCACCTTATTGCCTCAAAACGACACCCCCCACAAAGCTTCAGGTTGCCATAACAACTCCCGGCAGAGTTCAAAGCCCAGAAGCCCATTTCTCCTGTTTATATTTAGTGCTATGTATGTGGACCAGTGTTTTCTTTTATATGCCTTTTTAGCAAAAGAAAAAGTGGCATAAGATATACTAAAGTGAGAAATTTACTTCCTTCATTTGAACTATGGCCATGAAGCAAAGGAGGTTAGCACAGGTAGAGAAAGAATTCAAAGAGGGCTAAGTTTCTAGGGTTTTAAAAAGTAAATACAATGGTCGATACATAAAATTGTTGAGTAGTTTGAACAGTGACTGTCCGTAAACTCTGAGGGAATGGATGGAGGTTCAACAGTGGAGGTGGGAATTTGACAATGGATGTAGACATTTGATGACATTTTGCTGGAAGGACTGGAATGATGCAGTTACCCCTGAGCAGAAACTTCCAACCTGAGATCACTGCTACTCAGCCCAGAGTACACCTTAACTGTTTTAAATGAGCTGTTGTCTCTTAGACTGGCTGTGTGGTATTTGAGAGTATGAACAAATTGGCAGAGGTCACTGGAGACATTGTAATCTTAATAGGTTTCTAGAGAAGAAAGAGCAGACTAGAGAAATGTGCAAAGAAGAGCACAGACTGAATCCCAAGAATGATCTGAAGCAGATTGTGTGAAAATATTTTGAGAAGCATGATAAATCAGAAGGGCAACAAGCATTTAGAATCTATGTCTTAGGAAGAAACATCCCACTCAAGTCAATAAACATTTAGTGAATGCTGTAAAATAGTGCTACGTCTAAATGGCACTGGTAACAAGATGACCAAGACCATTCAGTCTTTGGTGAGGGCAAAGGGAGGCAGGAGAGGGAGGGCAGGACCTTCAAAGACACTAGGCAGATGGAGGTGAGTGCATTAAACACGGAAGGGAACAGGGCGATAGGCAGAAAGTGGTGGAGGTGCACAGACAACCACGGAGGGAAAAAAAGCTCTTTAAGTGGGATGGCATGGAAGCAGGAACTTGAAGATGTTATGAATTTAACTGGCAAGAAGGGAGCAATGAACTGAAGGACAGCCAGGGAAGGGGAAAGGCAGTGGGCAGCACAGACACAGAGTGCGTTAGGTGGTGAGGAGCAGAGACTTGGGGGTAAGGGCGGCCTTCCTTGTGTACACTGGCTGTGCATGGCAAGTGATGAGATTCCCAAGGCAGAGCGTGGGGTCTGAGCTAGGTTAGTGGAAAGCAAGGAGGGTGTATTAAGAGACTTTCCAAGGACAAAAGTGACAAAACTGGGTGACTCACTAGATGTGGGAGATGAGAGACGGCAAGAATTGCTTGGGCTGTGACTTCTTTCTGTAGGCGGAATTCAGAAGAGCAGCTATCTGGGTGCGCAGTGAGAGGTGATGTAGCGTGGGCGCCACTCCTGTGCTGGGAGCTTGGACAGGACCCAATCCTCTGCTACCGACAAAGGTGCTGGGAGCGGCAGAAATGGCCACCTGTCCAGATCCCTTGTATCTTGCCTCTGTGCCTCTACCATATCAGGCCCGTTTCCTCTCAAACACTCTCCTGCTGGCTTTCAATGCTCTCTGCTCTGTGGATTCTTGGCAGGTATTCATGTTCTCCAGAAAGTGGGCCTCTTTCTTTAACAAGGAAGACTTTTCAGTCCCCTTCCCAATTCTCAGCTTTGTTCCCACCAGATCTCAGTGATACTTATTAGATCATATGTAAAACAAAAACAAAAACAAAAAAGGTCATTTTGTTTTCTCCATGCTCTAAAGTTGCCTAATACTAATTTCTTAAAATCTTGTAATCATTAAACTCCAACTATGAGTCAGTGGGTTTTCTCTTTTATTTCAAACCTGTAATCCTTCTGATCTCCTTGTCTTGACTAATCTTGCAGGGCTTGTCTTTCAAAACATTTTCCTGGGTGGTTTCGGTCACTCCTTCCTCTATATCATCTCTGAAGTCACCTTGAGCAGATCAGCTAGTATCTGGGGGAAAATACTCTTGTTCCCATCTGTATGGTATAAACATAATTTCTTCTTAGTTTTCATTGAAAGTTTTTTTCATTTGAGTCCATCCGCTCATTCATTTGGCAATATACACCAAGTACCTTCAACTAGCCAAATGCAATGTTGAAACCGAATGCTCAGTTCCAAGGGACACAGGCCTTGGGCTCCTGGAGTTTAATCTTTTAGAAGAGGCAACCAAGTAAATGGAAGATCACAAATGTGATCAATGTCATGAGTAAAGGGAATACCAACTGTGACAAAATCTCCCTAGGGGCAGAATGAGAGGATTGTAGAACGGGTGCTTAGGAAGGGTGGTAGAGGCCTCTTCTTTGGAGGTAAAGGCAGATGCTATGTGACTGTCAGGAAACCAATAGAAAGAATTCCTAGAAGGACAGCAACCTGGACAGAAATCATCTTCAAGACTCCTTCCATCTTTAAGATAGAATTCTTTAAGGAGGGCCAAGAAGAGAAAGAACAATGTGATTTATGAGAATACCACTGCCCTCAAGTCAGTGCCTCATTAGGTCCTTCCCCATCTCCATTTCTCCAACCAGCTGACATAAACTTTTACTGCTCTATTTAGGATCTTATTGAGGTATTTGCACTAGGTCATAAACTATAGAAGAAAGCCTCAAGGAGCAAGAAGTCTTGCAGATACCATATATTGAGCAATTCCTATTGATGTTAATCAATCATTTATTTGAGAGGAAGAATAAAACATATTAAAGGGACTTCAGGGGATTAGTCTTCTTCTATTGATAACCCATTAACATTTAATGAACTGGCATAACAGTCAGGGCAACTTGAAGCTACCTGGAAAGCCAAGGAACTGGGTTGACTTTCATATAACAGACTCACAAGATACTTCCCAGAGGCCTTTGATTACTGTGAGAGTTCTAGTCTGCCACTTCCCATTTGTGATGAAGCAGCAGCCTGCAAGTACAGGCCATTTCTTTCTGCCAGGGAGTTCACTGAAGCTGAGAGCTATCCCACAGGGTGACATCGCAGAGGACCCCGTTAGAATAAGGTGAATACTCATCAATGCTAACAAGGCCTCCGGATGCTAAGGAGTCCAACAGTTACCTTCCCTGTTACATGGCTCTCCCCTTCGCCACCACTCTGACCTCTCATATGGTGGAAACCTTCTCACCACTTCAGGGTAATGAACTTTGTAACTGAGTCAGGGCTTTTCTAGGTCTTGGAAAATGTTTCTAGATTCTGGAAAATGTGAAGATTGTACTAGGTCATCACACAATTGCTTTCTGCTTTATTATATTTTCTCTTATCCAACATAAATTCTTCCAAACAGATCTTGAGATAAACGAGTATCAATAAATTAATAGTCTTGGTGTTTGCAGTTAGCAGGGCTCAATATTAACTATGGTGCAGTAAAATAGTAGACTTGCTTCCAACTGTAACTGCCTTGTTCAAATAGCTTCACTGAATAGATTAATTCATTTAATTTCTTATGAGAAAAATTTAAAGCCAATTCATCAAGAAATCATATTGCTTAGTATCTGGTGGAGGAAGTACAGCTTCTACTGCATGGAGCAAAGCAGTTAGGCACCTGGTTTGGAAACACCCTAACCCCCCTACAGCAAGGCTTCACACTTTTTGCCTGTGAGCCCCAGGCGACATTTCCACTGCAGACTCCTCCTTGAGCCAGCAGGTATCTCTCCAAGGATGCTGGCGAGGTAGGGCAGGCTGTGGCTTCCTTTTGTAGGCTGTAACTCATCCCCAAGGATCTATGCCTAACCAGAGAAGGGCTGCACTCTGGTCTGGATCTACTTACCAAGGCCCAGTTTGTTTAAGAACTTATTTAAGTGCCAAGAAAGACCCCCAAACTAATTCCTGAAGTGGAGCCTGGCAGTGCTAGCAAGTATTCCTGCAACTGTGCCTAGGGAGAGGTAGAAAGGCCTTCCGTTCAGGCAGGAGTCCAATTTTCACAATAAGATGTCAACTCTACCACCTGCACTTCTGATTTCTAAGGCATAAGGCTCTGCCCTGGACCAGCAACAGAGAATACGAACACACCAGGCTCTTGTCAGAGAATACAATCTCAAACTGTCTGCTATTCAACTCCTATCAAAAGCCCAGCAGAGAAAAGCAATATTTACAAAAGATCATTTGAAGGATAAGCAGTTCATCCACTCTTCAAAACACTCTACATTCTCTACATGGATCAAACCTGACCACCTCACAGCATACACGAGGGCCATATTACCTCAGGCCCATGCAGAATTGGTTGTATTTTAATGCCATTCTGCTTGCTCTTATCAAAAAGTTGCTACAAGAAGCAGACACAGAAAATCTATTATTACATTTGAGGAAACCCTGTTGTTGGAGTACTGTTCACTGCATAAAATCCCATGTGAAAATCTTCCTGGAAATAAGCTTTAGCAGCTCTAGTCCTAAAGATGTTCTCCTTTTATTTTATTTATTTATTTTTTGGTACCGGGGATCAAACTCACAACCTCATGCTTGCCAGGCAGGTGCTTAGGCCACTGAGCTAAATCCCCAACCCCTTATTCTCCTTTTAATTAGTTAGGTGACCTTGGCTGCTGGGAATCCTAGTGTTAAATCTGAAGCTCAGCTGTGGCAAATACTGACCCTTAAGTTTTCTGTACCTGTGTTCTTCTTTTCTTGGCATTATTTTCTCCTTCTATCTATGTTCTCTACAACTTTAATCAATGCAACCAGATAATGGAAAGAATATTCTGGGTATGGATGCTGACCTTACTTGAATGGCAGCTCTCTTCTTCATATTACTTGTAACCAGAACAGTTATCAGGTTAAGAATCCGAATTTCACTAAAGCTGCCACTTATTTTGTATTTACTAAGGACCTAATCATTTTAATAGGAAAATCTGTCACATCATTTTAACCTTGTAAGGAGGATCATTTTAATTTAGGCTCCAAGAGACCAAGCAGAATATCACATCCAGGTATGTCTGACCCCAGGCTGCGCACTGCAGCTGCGTTCTGGCTGCAATGGGCCATTTAAAGGGAACCGATCAAACTGAAGTAACAAATGCACAAGTCTAAAGCTGAGTCGTCCCCCGCCCCCTTTACATTGCAGTAAAATATTGCTTCAAAGTTCTACCTTAGGTGCCAACAACTGTGCTATTCATCTCCTAATCAAAGTCCACTGGAAAAGTGATCTAGTAAAATTCACTAGTAAAATGCTCTAGTAAAGATAAATCTGTGTTTTATAGGTAAGACTAAAGAGTTTATAAAATGTATTTTGGCAGAACGTAAAAACCTGAAAAGAGCCATCAACATCAACAGAACACGGGGATCTAAGGCTTTTGGGACATTTCCCACAGAGCTCTGAGGCATCCAGAGCCATGGGTGACTTGGTCCCTGGCTCACAGCAATGCTACTCTTACAGGGCTCCCCCACTGCCTCTGCGAGTAGATGTGCTGTGTTGGCCTGGTGTTCACATGACACAGTAAGACACACACCTGCTTCAATTCTGCTTGCCCTTAGTGGTTTCCTCATCATACCCAGCAAGACCTTTGCCATTGTAACTCCATTAGCCTTGGGAGTAAATGTCCGAGAGAGCTGGTGGTGCTATGTGCAAAAACCTTCATCTCAGAAATGGAGAATACAGATCCTGGGAGCTTTGCTCTCCCTACAGAGTGTAGGGGTGAAGTCAGGGACATGCATACATTCAACTGTCTGACTAGGAAACAACAGAAAGCAGACAACACAGGTTCTGTCCTTGAACTTCCTAGCAGTGGAGAGATTAAAAAAAAAACCACAAAAGAAGACTATGATGCAATGAAAGACATCAACATTAAAAAACACAAATGTAGCACCATAAAGACTAAGTATGGAGAAAGAACAGGACTGATCATCAACAATGAGCTCCTTAAGAAAGGGAAAGGCCAGCTCAGCATGGTGGCACGCATCTGTAATCCCAGTACTCTGGGAGGCTGCAGCTGGAAGATCATATATTCTAGCCCAACCTGGGCAATTTAGCAATGTATCAAAATTAAAAAAAAAATAGGGCTGGGGGTATAGCTCAGTGCAACAGTTGTGGGTTCAATCTCCGGTACTATTTAAAAAAAGACGAGGGATTGTCAATGAAAGAGTTCCCAGTCCTTGTGGTGCTCACATGCAAAATTTTAAAAAGTGAAAATAATCCTAGGAAGTATTGTGAAGAAAATAAATACAGGTAATATTTACTTTCTGGAAAAGAACTCTTTCAGGAGAGTGCAGTGGTAGCTTGGTTCACCAACTTAATTCTTCTCATGATGTTGGTTGCAAACTGAATTGGACAAAAACCAGATTAAATTCAATGGTTAAGTTTAGTGTTGATCTTATGGGGAAATCCGATTCGGTTCTCTCATGTACGGCCATATCACCCAAGAGTGCCCAGTCCTGTCTGATTTGGTTCTCACGCAATATGGTTTGGGACCAGACTCATGGAATGAATTAAGTTCATGAATCGAGGCACCATTGTAATTCCTCCAAAAAGGGTCATCTAGGAAGTTACCCAGTATCTGAAGCTGAGAACTAAAGGAGAGAAAGAAGCTCTGCTTAAGAGCAATTGGAAGAGCATTCCAGGCAGAAGAAATAGTCAAGAGCAAAGGACCAGAGACAGGCAGATATTTAGCATATTTAAAGAGCAGTCTGGAGGTCACAGAGGTGCAGCACAGTGAACTTCGAGAGCAAGAGCACTAGAGCAACAAGCCTGGGTTTTACTTCAAAGGAAATCAGGAGTTAATGGGAGACTTGAATTCTGGATTGCACAATATACCCGTGAGAGAGAGAGAGCAAGAGAGAGAATGAGAGATAGAGAGAGAAAGAGAGGGAATGAGAGAGAGAGAGAGAGAGATGGGTGGAGAGAACAAGGGAGACCAAGACTTGATAGTATTTATTTTTAAAAACATTACCTTTGATTAGGCGGAGATTGCTTAGATATGATACCAAAACCATGAGCCATGAAAAAAAAAAAACCTGATAAAGTGGCCTTCTTTGAAACTGAAAATTTTGTGTTTCAGAAGACATCATTAGTAAGAAAATGAAGACAAGACAAAGAGAAAATATTTGCAAGTCGTGTGACAAAGGATTTATATCCATAATACATAAAGAATTAATTGAAATGTACACTTAGAACGAGTCAGCTTTATGATACGTATATTGTATCTCAATACAGTTCTTTAAAAAGTACACTCAGCCAAAAGCCTTTCTGGCAACCTACATTCACCAGGCTACTTTTCCCTTTGACCTTCCTCATCAGCAACTGATGAGAACACCTAATTAGGTTGAGTGATATGGCGGAACCCCACCAGTGCCACTAACTTCTGAATATCCTTACGAAAGTTACAACCTCTCCTTGTCTTAAATTACCCCTCTATAAAACAGCGATAAGATATGTACCAGCCACCTAAATAAATTGTTGGGAGTAGCGCAGATGTGAGGCTATTTGTTCATGAGTCATTAGGCCTGTTCTTCAGCCCTGGGATTTATTCTCAAAGTTAGTTTGTCATGGTTAACATTCTATTTATGGTCTATGTTAAATTCTAAGTGGGTTTTAGTGCCATTCACACATAAGTTTTGCTCATTTTAGGATAGAATAATTGGTTTTAGGCACCAGAGCTGGGCTGGGAAGAAATGATGTGGCGTGCCTCACCATTAATTCCATCAAATACGCTTTTAAAGGATGCAGCACCAGACTTAAATCTCAAAGTGTCCTCCCATTTGGGGGTGGAACTTTTCCTTGAAAACAGCATTAGTCCTTTCCTTTTGAGAGTCCTTGAATTCAACACACTTGAAGCTTCCACTGAACCATATTAGGGCTCACTCTTCCTATGACCTTTGAATCTCAGAATCTTCATGATCCACTTGATTTCATCATTTTTATTTGAGGTGGTAGGTTCCCAGGTATGGTAGTTCCTTGTTAGCGGTTCCATAACACCCCACAGCCATCTGTGGATTTCAAGATCTTTAGATACTCAGCCCTTTAAACTGTTCCTGGATTACTTATAACACCAAACACGGAGTAAAGGGCATGTAACTGAGTTGGTACACTGCACTGCTTGAGAATGATGAAAAGAAAAACACTCGTACATGTTCAGTGAAGATGTAATTTCTTTTTCAAGTGTTTTCAATCCACGACTGGTTGGATCTATGGAGGCAGAATCTATGCATATGGGACACAAATTGTGTTTTTTTGTTTGTTTGTTTAAATTTAAAAAGCATATGGAATAGATGTAAAACAATGAGAAAACAGAGTCAGTAAAGGCTTTTAGTGTTTGCTTTATTTTCTAAGAGGAAAAAGTCACTAAACAGTAACTGTATGCATGAAAGGGGGACAAGTGACCTTCTCTTTAAGGTCTCTGTTTTTATTGGTCCCACTCTCACCACATGATTTAGTAGAATGATGAAAATCAACAATAAAAATCTCCAATTTTTACCCAACTTTCATATAACTTTTCCCCTGTGTTCTGCTTGCCCCACAAAAAGCTGTATTTCAGTCCTGGAATCCTATTAAAATACATATTGTGAAAAATAACTTTAACAGTACATTTGGAGACTTAACTTTAAGCATAAAAAAAAGAATATTAAAATAAATTTAGACCAGGCCTTGGCAGCCTGTTTCTGAATGTTCACTGTTATTATGAACATTATGAATGTAATTTCCATTAAGATGTTGACATGAACAAGGAAAAAATAAAGATACTGATGATTCAAGAATTTTATCAGCATTTCATGGAGGAAAAAAACCTGGCCAAATGGCTATATTTTCATTTACTGAATAAAACATTTAAATTCCATTCATTTCCTGCCAGCTCTTCTATGTATGTAGTTTTCTGGGTTGATCTATGGCTTTTAGAGCTTGAAAAAGTGACCCATTTCTCTCATAACCTTAACTGGACTCAGATCGTATGCAACATGCCCGGCAGCACTGAGCTCCAGTTGGTGCTCCTGTGAGATTCTCTGCTGAACTCTTGTGAACTCATATGTGGAGTCTTTCTGAGGTAGAAGAGATACAAAGCTGCAAACAGTGCCCTAGCCCAGCTAGAACTGAGGTACAAAGCTGCAAACAGTGCCCTAGCCCAGCTAGAACTGAGGTACAAAGCTGCAAACAGTGCCCTAGCCCAGCTAGAACTGAGGTACAAAGCTGCAAACAGTGCCCTAGCCCAGCTAGAACTGAGGTACAAAGCTGCAAACAG
>PVLA01016365.1:0-20976 GCA_004027455.1 Hydrochoerus hydrochaeris
ATTATTATAAAAATGATTTGTATGAATACTGTTATAAGGAATAAAAATCCATATTAATCAATTTTAAATAGTTAAAATCACTAAGAAGACATTAAACACATACAAGTGCAGGTATTGATAGTGACTCAAAATATTCAGAAAAATTAATGGAAATTCAAGAAGAGAGAAAAATCTAAAAATATATTTAGAGACTGAAAAGCCATTCTCTCAATAATTTATACAACTTGTGTTCAGGAACTCAGTAACTATAGAAAACCTGAGCAGTACTATCAAAGATTATAAATAAGTTAATAGTAATACAAAATTACTCTTCTATTAAATGCAGAATATACATTCTTATCAAGGGATATGAAATATTTGATAATATTCTGAGATAGTCTGAAGCTTAATATAAGGCTTGAGGAATTGCAGATACTCATTGTGGAAATACATTTTCAGTTTATAGTTACAATAACTTGGAAATCAATAAGAAAGTATGTTGAATATTTCCTGCATTTGGAAGGAAAATCTTGTTCATTGGGGAAATAAACAAAAAAAATATATTACGAACTAACAAAATAATGAAAATATCACAGATCAGTATATAAAGTATATTGATAGAAGAAAATTTATACTCTTATCTAAGTATGCTATTAGTGAAGAAATGTCTGAAATAAATACCTTCAATGTCAATGTCTATGTTCAGGTAAATTATAGTCTAATTAAGTAAAAATAGACTGATTAAAATATCACAGAAGAAATCATTTAAGTAGAAAATTAAAACACAACAGAAAAGCCAGTGAAATAAATATTGTTTGAAAAAAGGAAGAAAATTGATTAAATTGTTAGTTAAATTAACAAAACAATGGAAAAGAAGGTACAAACCTAAGAAAGAGTTCTAAAACATTAAAATATAGCAGCAATATTGAAATATTACATCATGATTTTTGGAATTGAGATGCATAAATCTCTTCAAAGATGTAAAACTACAAGTCTTAATAAAAATTAGAGCTGGAGATATACCTCGGCAGCACAGCAACTTCCTGGCAAGTGTGAATAGATGAGTTTGATTCTCGGTATCCCCCACCTCCCAAAATTAAATAATATGATTGGCCTATATTTTTGGCTATTAAATTTGTAGGAAAAATCTCATTTGAAAAAAGTCCAAAGACAGCACATATATTCTACCATATATTTTTAATGTTAATAGTAAATACAAAGATTATAGAAATTCTCCCAACAATTTTAATTTATTTTTAATTAATTATATAACTGAAAGTATCTGACAGTGTAACAAGAAAAATTCATTACATGAAAATTATGCACTAGATATTGTGAAATGGAAACTATACAAAAGGAAAGAGAAACTGGGATGGGGAGAAGGAGAAAATGTGGCACAAGCCAGAAATCCTGAAACCCTGGCACTTTGGCATTCTGAGCATGAGGTTTGCACGTTTCAGCACTGCATGATTAACTTACTGACTTGCTCACACTGTTTCAAAGTAATAATAATAATAAAATGATAATGGTAAATTTTTAAAAAGAGTAGGGGTTTCATTTAATGTAAGGGCTTTGGGTTTGATCTCAAATACCAAAACTAAAGTTCGATTTGTGTAATTAATCAAAAATTGTGTTTAAGAAATTTAAATAAGTGCATGCAAATATGCGAAAAATTATCTGTTCATGATTAAACAAAAATCTTTCAAATAATATACTCTTCAACCAGATGAGCTACATGCATGTAAAACAAATAATCAAAGGCACTGCCAATATGTCTTTATTCAGAAATGGAAACAAATATAGAAATGCAGATTGCATTGTATATGTGTGAGAAAATTATTATCTCCTGTTTATATCCTTGGAACAGATGAAAATTAATGTATCATTTCACCAATGTTATGACTAAGGCAATCGCTTAACAAAAAGCCAGTTCTGTTAGAAAGACTTAAAAGTTTGCCTTCATTAGTGAAGACACAATCACATACATAGCAAACTATAAAGGAGAAAAATAATGCAATTAGCAAATATGTAGAATATGACTTCAATATGGAACAATTATTTTCTATTACAATTAAGTACTAGAAATTTGGATTAAAACAATACTATTGGCAATGTAAAAGTTTCCATTGCTAAAGATCAATCTTATTAATATAAGTAAGATGGTAGACTATAAATTGCAAAATGGTGCTGAGTTAAGAAATGTAAAACAAAAAGGAAATTAGGCAACAGTTATGGATTAGGGATCCTAAGTTGCTAATATTTCTATTATTTTTAAAATAATACCTAGAATTAATGTAGTCAGAAAGAAAAGTTAACAGATCTGTTGTACAAAATAGCAAACAAATTCAGAAATATGGAATTAAAAGTCTAGAATGGACAAAATAATTGAAATTGAAAAGAAAAACAAATTTAGAGGAATTTAATTATCTGGCCTTGAATTTTATTATAAAGAAGTGTAATAATAAGAGTCAGTATAGTCAATAGAGACAAACACAATTATTGTAAAGTAAAAATTGAAAAGGCAATTTAATAGAAAGAAGACTTTTTTTAAAGATAATTGTGGAAAAGAAACTGCTTAGACAGAACATTAAAGCAATCATCAAAATTTAGAAGTAGTAAATACTGAACTTCATTAAAACAATTAAATGTCCATTAAAAGATACTATTAAAAGTATAAAAATACAATATATTGACTCAGAGAAAGGATTTGGAAATAATGTATTAGATAAAAGATTTATAGACAGAAATGTGAAATGACCACAAAATCTGAATAAGAAAAAAAATTAATTTGCTAATTGTCCTATTTACAATTCAGCTTAAAATTATGTATAGATAGCAAATAATGTCATTAAAATGATTAATATTGTGTTATTATATAAACAATAGCAGGAATAAAATAACCATAAGTTGATATTTATTGTATTTATTTTTCTTGTCTAAATAAAGAGAATGTTCCTTTTACTACTGGTAACAATTTAATTAAAACACTAATAAATCTTGCCTTGTGTCCCTACTGCTGATCAACATACTCTTGGGCATAAAAAAATGAATAAAATAAGTATGTATCATAATGATTGAAAATGAAGAAAAAAAATCTATCAGTTTTGGCAATAAAATCCTTATAAAAATATCTAAAGTATTTGTAAAATACCTATAAATATACTTGTTAGAAATTTTACCAAATCCTTAGGAAAATATTATAAATTGACTATGAGAAAAACAAATCAAAACAAAGAAAAAAAAATACCAGATATAAAATCAAACCTAGAAACAAAATAAAAAATGTATTGCAATTTAAACTGCATGTTGTAGTATACATAAAACCCAAATGCATATTGTATTATACATCAATCAGAAAGCAATGGGCATCTGTTTATAGCCCTGGTAAAAATGAAAAATGAAATTAATTTATCACTTTGATCTTCATAGACTTAAAATATTATGATTGGACACCCCATAAAATATATAAAATACACTAACTGAAGAAAAATGTTTCAAAACTAAACGTTGCAAAATTTAATTGAAGATATAACAAAAAGATATATACTAGTTGATTATAAAATAGCATATTTGAAATATTCATAAGAAATGTTAAAATGGGATTAATTAAAAATATACAATGTGAGAAAAATTGTTCTTATTAAAAATAAAATGAGGTTGGGGATATAGCTCAGTAGCACAGTGCCTGCCTGCCTGGAAAGTGCAAGGTCCCGAGTTCGAGTTCCTGTACTTTATAAAAAAGAATAATAATAAAATGAGATGAGCTTATGTATAGAAAACATTTGAATTTTAGTGTTTATAACAAAATATACATATTTTTATATTATAAACTATTAAATATCATCGTACTGGAACACAACTAGCTTTTAATTTCATACTTGTTAGACAATGAACAATTTTAATATTAAAATATGGTTTATTTAATTTTATGGTGTGGGAAAAGTGGACAACAAAAGGAAGGTAGAAATGAGACGGCAGGAAAATATTGCCAAACAGAGTGATATCCAAGAAATATATGACGATATAATAAATGTAATAATGATATCTTTGCATAATGGTGCGGCAAAGTATGAAATATTGTCATCACTGTGCGGTTCTCCTTGTTATCACTGAATATGATATGAAAAGTATTTAGTATGCACTGCTTTGGGAAGGTTGGGGAGATAGTAAGTTCCAGCCCATCCTGGGAAACTTAGCAAATTAACGAGACGCTGTCTCAAAATATAAAAGAAATAATAGGGATATAGCTCTGTGTCAATATCCTAAATTGAATACCACCCATCTCCCATATTATCACAAGTTTTATTTCTTATATTAAGAACAAATATATTTAAGAAATTTGCTATGATGAGATTCTCATAAAAATTCAAAGCACAATTCGTTATTTATCATTAATATTAATGTGAAATAAACTTATTCAGCTTTTGGTGGAGTTTATGGAAATAGATTTTTTAAATAATGATTTTCAGAGGTTTTTCAGTTTATAGTGACTATATCATTCATCATTGTTCAAATTTACACTGTGTATTAATTCTTTTTTGCATATTATTTCTTAATGAATTGAAAAAGAAATGTACTGAAAATTGATAAGAAGCAGTAATTTTTTAGGAAGGTATATATTTCACATTTATCTATCAAAGAAAATGATCCATCAATGCTAATATTACTAATGTGCATGCACATATTCTGTTTATTTGATTTAATAGATATTTGGCAGAATATAACTATACACATACATACATATGTAAACACATTGTTAAATCTTATAATTGTGCATAGATTTCACTGGATAGACTTTTTAGACAATATGACAATGATTAGATAGTAATCATTAGGACTGTATTTCAATAATAACTCAGAAATAAAGTTACTTTATTTCAGGAATACATTTTAATTGATAATTTGGAAATAAAATATGTTCAATTAGGACATGCAGAATACTGAAGTACAGAGAGTAGTTTTAAATTCTTATACATTTATAGAGATGTATCTTTGTATATCTATATAACTTTAAGCTATGGAAAACAAGATCAAAAATATCAGACCTCAGATTATTCTTCCTGTTTCTCACTATTTGTGAATTATACATGAGGTGTTTCATAATATCCAAAGATTAAAGACCAACATTTGATTTCCTCCATTTGGTTTATTGAAGATATGTATCATATTCACTAACAGGGGAGTTTATGAAGTAAGGAATCAACAACTACTATGCCTTGGTTATATACTGCAACACCGTACCATTTTATGGGTAAAATTTAATACTATTACATGAGCAATTCTAAAAAAATGTTTGCAAAATTTATAAAACTGAAGTCTTTGTTGTTTAGTATTGGACATGAAATATTCAATATCAATCTTTAAATTTATTTGAAAGAAAGCATATTTTAACAGGTATATGATTTTAGTGTTTACATTTATAAAAACACAATAGCATAGGACATGATTTTGAGTGAGCCTGAGTTTTATGGAGAGTTTCTGTCTCAAACATTGCAGATGTGTAGGATATGAAAATTCTTGATGAGTGATCTTTAGAGATGAATCTTAATGAACTCCAAAGAGAATATCAGCTGAAACTAAAGATCTAAAAGTGGTCTAAAGTAAAATCTGTCTGTCTGTGCATCTATCTATCTATCTATCTATCTATTATCTATCTTAGTTATGTTGTGTTTATATTTTATAGCTTCTAAAATGATCCACAAGCAAAAAGGGACAGAACACATATGTGCTTGAAATTCATTTGCTATCAGCTAGTTCTAAGTCTTCAAAAATATATCATGATCATGTAGCAGAAATCTTTACTTCACAATGATTATGTAATTATGAGAAATGGCCAGATTACTAACACTTTAATTTTATTTATAAACAAGGTTTTCTTTAACATATGCAACATATAAATCTATACATTAAGTACATAGTGTATGTCATGGTTAATGTTAGTGGCCCCAAGACTTATACAATTACGGATGTAACCAAATCTAGCATTTGTGATTGGTTCCTTGTCTAGTGCTCAGATTGGTGGTGTGAGTGTTTCTCTTGCCAGGGGGTAGAGCCAGGATATGCTGAAACAACACGAAGAAGGTGTCTTTCTCTTTTGCGGGTTTGTGCCTTGCTGTTTGCAGCAGCCATGAAAGGCTGCCCTGCCACACTGCCTTAGAGCCAACTGAGCATGGACTGAAACCTCCAAGAACTATAAGAAATAAACCTTTCTTCCCCTAACTTTGAGCAACAGGTGCTTTGTTCCTGTGACAAGTAATAAATAACTAAGACAGTGTATAAATTTTTAACACATATGTTTATTTTAACACATATGTTTATTTTAAACATATATAATATAAAAACTTTATAAGGAATCATAATATAGGAAGAATTTTTCAAAATTATTCTAAGAATGCTAATACAGTTTTATATAATAAGAAATGTAATAACTATATTACTATAAAAGTTTTATATAGTGATAAAAATAAATGTATCACTAAAATGAATTGAACAATTGATGGTAAATATATGTCAAATAATGAAAACATTTATAGCATCCAACTTTTTCTTCAAAAAGTAAATTCATTTCAAAGTCTGACAGTTACTATCTTTACAAATTGTTTTAATAATAGAGTGACCTCATTTAATGCAGATAGAGAAGAGATGGTATACTTTCTAGGTGTAAAAAATTTTATGAATCACATTTTAGGGAGTAAATTATGAAATACAATTTCAATGTTTTTAAGAGTTGGCACAGAGTCAACAAGATACTAAGAACTAAGCTTCTAAAAATATGAAGTATTATACCTTCAGGCAGGCTGATCATTGTGATATTGTTCATAATAATAAATGAATTGTAACAGCTCCCATAGGAAACATGCAGAATTATATAATATATATGTTAATCATGTATGCATATGGTGAATGTAACCATACCTTCTATTTTTTGATTTAGTACTTAATGACTCATATATTCTATGGTTTTTATTTCATTAAATTAGCAAATAATTATTAAATTCTGATAATATTTGAGAGTAATTTTGAAGAATAATAAGAAATAAAATATAGAATAAAGTTAAACTGAATTATGAGAAATGTTAAATGATGTGTAGAAAAGCTCCTGAAACCATATAGCATGAGAAATGAAAGTATCCACAGTAATTTAAGTAATTTTCTCTATTAAGGAATGATTGTGTTTCACTCATAGTAAAGTTCCATTCAAGTAGTAGTTGCTAAGTGAATCTCTGTTGACTTTGCAAATGGGCAGCTAAGCCACAAAATATTAATGGTAATTTTAAGGGATATTTTTAAAAGTAATGGGTTTATTGTAGGACTTTTTTGGAAACATGCAATAGTAAAATCAGCAAGTAAATCAGAAACAGAAATGTAATATATAAAAAAGAAACTATTTTCTGTCTTGTTTCAAAAATTGAGGTACAGGAAACCATATTAATATATTATATCTCACTGAAAAATTGATTTTTGCATCACTAGATAGATGTTTATTCCAGATATTGTTTCAGATGCTTGTGGTAGAAATTATACCCAGGCTGCATGCAAGAACCTGTTACTTTTTTGAAGTTTATTTCAGTGCCATAAACTACGAACTCTAGAAATAAACTTACAGCATTGTTTTTATGCTTTTCTTTCCAGATACTCAGTAGACTGAGGGGAAAGGGACATTTGAGTTGGGAAATTTCAGACAAACCTGGGCCACATAGAGAAAACTCACTTCAAAATCAAATAATACATACATAAACCGGAGCAAAGTCATAACTGTATACACTCAATTGGTTTATTTGCTTCTGTGTTTGACCCATACAATCTCTGTATTCAACATTGCTGAGAAGTCTGTGCTACACTACTGTTTTTTGATTGCTGATCAGTTTGTGAATTCCTCTTTGTTTTAATAAACTGTTAATTTCAATTTCTCCAGATTTTTTAAACTACTTTGTTTCTTGTCTTGAACAAACCTTGTCTTTTTCATATAAAACAGTTGAAGTCTTTCTCTAATTTTTCTTTCAAAAAACACAAACACAAAAGTTCTGACAGTTAACTATCAAAGTACATAATCTTAATACCATAAAGTTAGAAAAATCAGACAACAAAGAAAAGGTCAAAATTATTTCTACGTCTTTTTCTAAATCTTGGACAATTTGGAAAATACTTTCTTTTTTGAATATTTGTCCTTTAGCAGTTGATTTACAATAAAACTTTAAGTGGCAAATTTTACATATCTCTACATATTTTCATATGACTGTCATTTCTGAAGAATGTAATTATTCATTTACATCACTGGATATACAATTATAAGTTTAAAATTATACTTGTCCTCATTTCATAAATTTTACATCACAAAATTTTGGCTAACATTTTTGTACTGTTCTTATCACACATTTTGTAATTTTAACAATAATTTTTTTCTGATAGATACTGTGTTTCTTTTTGACTGTTTTTCAATTATATCAATCTCAAAAAATCTTTAGTTTCAGAAAACAAAGCAGGGATTTATAATTCTTATTTTATTACTTTGATATGATGCTTTCCCAACTCTATTGATTCATGTTTTTCCTAAGGTTACAGAAAATTTGTAACCATTATCTCTTTAAGGCTTTTTTCCTGTATTTTCTCACATTTTTCTTCTTCAATAAATGTATGAAGACACTTCTGACTTTTCAAATAAATGTATTTAACTTCTCTTTCATATTCTTCATTTTATCATCTCTTTATATTGTCATACAAATACATCATTTCCTTATTTCTCCATATAAACACAAATATTCATTCCACATCATCAATTATTCTTTCAGCAAAATAATTCTATCTTTAAATGTAGCAAACACAATATACAGAGACAGCCAAATTATGTATGTACACTTCAGGAAAAGAGAAAATTTCCTTACACTCTAGAGAAAAATTACTCTGTGGTTGAAGAACTATCAGAGATAAAATCTGCTTAGTACTGGCTCCTCCTATATGATTCCTATCTTTATTCACATGGTAGAAGAAGGAACAGTGTACCTTGGGCCTCCTAAATAGGCATCAATTCTATTCATGAGAGCTCTGCCATGGTGACCTTTTATCTTCCGAAGTCCACATCTCTTATTGCTACAATTTGGAATTATATTTTAGCACATAAATTTTGGGTAAGTAAAAGGTTTCAGACAATAGTACGACACAGAAGTCCTTGGGATTAAATATAACAGTTGTCCAATATTTGTTACTCATAATAGCAGTATTTCTGTGAATTTCGTTGATATGTTCAAAATTGTAGGAGGTAAATCCCATTACTCTTCTAAATGTGTACATATCCCTATCACTTTCATGTGAAGTTTAGACATTTGACTAGTTTTGTCTAGGTATTAGTGGATGATGTGAGAGATGGTTAACTATTAGTCTAACTGTTTATGAAGCATCATATGTTTCTACCTGCTTCTTTGCATTTTACCAGGGTGATGATGAGAGCATTGCTCATGTATCACCCTCATTGGGGTGAGTAATATCCATCCAGGATGTAGGCCTGCAACCTGTTCTCACAACACAGGCTTATAGCAAGGGCATGCCCTTCAATGCTAAAAACTGAAGCAGAAATTTCACATCTGTCTAGGGTCCACTGAGCATGAAAACAAATATTTACTGTTATTTTAGGTCTTGAGCATCTTCTATTTTCTATCATGAAAATCTTATAAAATGTGTTGATTTTAATCAGTAAATGTCCTAAATCTCATTTGTTTTCCTCCAAACACAAGTTTGCTACTGATAGTCCAATGGGAATTGAAGGTGTTGTTTTCCATCTAAAATACTATAAACTTATCTTTACATGTTTTAGTTTTCAGTGGTTTATACTATGAAATTCTGTACTCCAGTGGCATCCCCTACCTTTCTTGCTTCAAAGATTAGATCAGTCTTCTGCTATATCATCTCATACATGCAAGTGTCTACTCTGAATCTACTTTCTGGACTCCATTTCTCTGGAGCTTTGCTTTCCCTCTTCTTTTGGAGGACAAATAAACTCAGGTGGTTAGTTGTGAGTTTCAGCTCTCAAATCTCATTTGCTTTTGCCTTTCTGATTGCTTCCTACTTGATAATTTCCAAAACTCATTGTCATAGTCCTATCTAGGATCTATTTATTGTGAAATCAGAAAATTTTCACGAGGCCATCTTGGATTAAGTTACAAACTGGTTGTTCAGTCAGGATCTCACTACTCACAATACTCACATTGAGTGCCTTATCTTCAGTGGTCTCAATTATCTTTCCTAAAGCTGTGACTCCAAAATCTACAATAAGTTCCTTTATGTGAAACCAAGATGATCATTTACATGTGGTGAATTTATCTACACTGGCAGAAATCTCAATATTCTTCCCAACCAATTTTATTTCAGCATGTAACCACATGTTCTCTCACAGCTTTTAATTTTAAGAAAACTTAGTTTTATTTTGAGAAGTTTTTCCTAACTTGCAAGGAATTTTTTTTCTACAAAAGAAGATTTAAGAATCATTTCTTCTTTTAATGCATGATATTCATTCCATAGTAGTTGTTTTTCTCCTAAAGGGTAATTTACATGCATAAGGTTACTTGTCTCATGGCTCCAGATGCTGGACAGTCAATTGGTTTGGCACTAAGATGTGATGAAATCCTTCATGCTGTGATATAATATGGTGGAAAGGGAATGCCATCTGTTCAAAACCTTTATCAAGAAACCACTCCTTAGATGACAAAGCAACTCAAGATAATAATTGAAAGTACAGCTAGAATGACATAACTACCTCTTAAAACTCTCACTTCTAAATAGTACCAGAATGTAAAGTAAATTTAATATGAATTTGGACACAACATGTTATATGTAATCATATTCCAACCAGATTTTCCAGAAAATTGGCTTCCATTAATCACACCACAGTTTTTTAATTTTTCTTCCTGTATACAAATGAAAATGGGTATACTAGAGCAAGTTTGACTTTTTCGCAGAATGTTTCTCAGTATTACCATTTTATAAAAAACATAATGGTTTGACTGAAAAATAGAATACAAGTTCAAAATATCTGATAAAAAGATTCTTTTAAAAGTATATATATATATATATATGTTTGTGTGTTTGTGTGTGTTATTGCATATTATATGTGTAGGAAATGGTATATAAGTGATCATTTTTCATTATTTATATGCAATTTTTTACTTTGAAATTCCATGTCTTTTTGATCAGAGATTTTTGGCTTACAGTAGTATGAAATAACTTAAGGATTAGCTAATAGATGCTTAATTATTGAATTAAAGTGAACTGCATTTTAAATATAAATGGTAGCATATAGAGTATAAATGCATATAAATTTTTTGTTTAAATTTTTTTATATTCAGACATTAATTTTAATTGCAAATGTTATATTAATGGGAATATTCTAAAGAAGCAAATGTATGTATTTCATGCACATATATATTCAGAATATACACTCAAAAGCTCACAATCACAGACACACACCACATGTCAGTCTGTTTTACACATAGATAAACTCTATTAAATATTTTCAATCAAAGATCTTCTAAGTACTTTGGCTAAATACTGCACAGACATAGAATTTTCTTTCTTTATGTGATTTAAAATCAATTTTGCAAATATTTAAATTCTCTATCATAACTAACATTTTTTCAATTTTTACATTTTATTAGTACATGTTCATAATATACAATGATTACATTCCTCATAAATCGTTGATCCAGGTATATAACACATGTGAAATTTTTCCAATTTAAAATGCCCTGACAGTTAACAGAACCTTTAATCAAGTACAAGAGAGAGTGAAGAAGAGATTGCTTGCATTCTGTATGTAGTTATAGGAATAGTATAATGAAATAACACATTTCTACATGGTAAAAATCTAAATGTATCATCTAAAAATTGAGCATGTGAAATATTCTAATAAGGTTAGAATAGAGTGAAATATACTTACTTGTATGTAGATCTTTCTAATTACCTAGGAGGAGATTGTCTTCATCATGAACATAAACATCTAGAATCCACAAATTATAATACTGATGCCATTTAAATATATGTGTGTCTGTAACATGCCTATGGGTTAATTTTTGCTGATGAGTTTAATACTCTGGTTTCATTGCATTGCAATGAATTCCTATAGGCAAGCACCTGGAAGTAATTACCTGAGAAACTTAAATATGCACAGGTATGGCTTAGGAGAGAAAAAATATGCTTTAGCTCATGTAAAATTCAACAGCTTGCCTGCTGCATTACATTTCTGAGTTAAGTGAAAATCGTCATACTCAACTTTTGAATCTAATTAAAAGAAATCTATAAAATTCTCCTGATTTCTTTGCCCGTAAATATTTTTAATCTTTATGGCTATGTTTATGTAACTGAGACCAGATTCTAAAATGTACCATAATTTTAGAGAATGAAAGTAAGAACCCTTACCCTGTATTGCCGATTGTATCACGGAAAAACTTCCTGAGTTTTTGGCTTTTCTTAAACTTGCCATATAATTATAGAACTTTTATTAGAAGCAAATCATATGGGGCAAGGGGTTTAGCTCACTGGCATAAGCACTTGCCTTGCAAGCACAAGGTTGTGAGTTTGATCCCTGGTACAAAAAAAAAAAAAAAAGAGAAGCAAATCATATTAAACACACGAATTATTTAATACTGTCCTAGACACGTTAAAAATTTTTCAGTCAGTTAAATACCTGCCATCATGGTCATCATTTTCACCACTGAATCTTCTATAACACTCAGTGTGGTAATCCAAGGACTCCTTATTTTGGCCTGTGTTTCTGTATCTAAAATTCAGTTTTATCAATTAGTGTGAATGCTTTCTACTTTCCAGATTTGCTAAGAAAACTTCAAGAACAATAAATGTTTAAAATATGCTATTGAAACAATTGAAGTAATAAATGACCGTCAATAATCTTACTAAGCATTGCATGACATTAGATCAATGAGATATACTTGAGCTTATGAGATTATCTTTACTTATGTGATGAAACCAATATCAGCATTGCTGTGGCATATTGATGATCCAATAGTTCATTAACATTTAACCACATCTTTAGAGTGCTGATCTAGATTTCCTTGGAGTTAGTTATCAAAATGTTACATTTGGATACAAATGTATCATTTTTTATACAATAACTGATGCCTTCAATTTCAGTTGCGTCCTAACTAAAAAAATTGCACATTATTTGAGACCTCATTGTGATTACAGTTCTTATTCATTATTTATTCATCAATAAAATATTCCTTTAGCATGTATGTTTTTACTTTCTGTAAAAGTCAGCATTTTAATTTTCTTTCTTACTATGCTCTGTTTAAGTTTGAAATTTTCATCAAATACAAGCAAAGGAAATGTTTGCTTGAATGAATAAGTGATTTAGCAACAGCCAATGAGAAGCAGGAAGAAACAACCTAAGATCTGGTATAACTGATCACAAGAGTGGTTTCCCATCAGTTGATGTCAGTAGAAATAACTTGTAGAACATAACTTTGGCACTATGCTGTCATGTAACAGAAACCAGCTGCCTTTTGCCCTTGAAGTCTGTACTCATAATTACATTTTCAGTAAAAACAGTGTTATTTTGGATCACATGCTACTTCTTAAGATCAATGAGAAAAGATCATTTTATTGTCACTCACATAAAATTATATAAAATTTAAAAGATAAATCACAGATAAGTGCTATATAGTCAAAATTAATCAATAATGATATGCTTCCTTTTGTTTTTTCATAGTATGTGCACATTTCTTCATGTAAATACAGTTTTCATACTTAAAATAATACATAAAGTAATTTGAAAAAAAAAATTCTTTCAGTAGGAGACCAGAAATTTATAGTTCCCCAATACAAAGAGACTGCTATCATGCATCTGGAAATCAGAATAATTTTGTGATTCTATTGTCTTAGGTACTGTACTTAGGTACTGTACTTCTATTGTACTTAGTTACTTGGGTGCACCTAAGTAACTTCTACAGTCTATAATTTTTAGGCAGTATTTTTCTATACACTTCTAACTGATCTTGAACTTACTGCATAGTTCAGGTGATCCTCAGACATTCAGAGATCCTTCTGCCTCAGCCTCACAAATGCTGAGATTACACGTGTGTACCACCACTCCTGGCAAATAGTTTTACAAATTCTTTTTTTTTTTTTTTTTTGTGACTGGTGATCAAACTCGCTACCTTGCATTTGCCAGGCAAGTGTCTAAATCCCCCTAAATTTTACAAATTCTTAAGCAAGTATAAATTTGAATTTTTTAACATAGAAATTCTATCGTTCAAGAGTTAAATCAAAGATGAGAAGAATGGAAAGATAAGAAACCATCTTGTAAATGATAGGATGTAAATTGAGAGAGTATAGAGCTTCATTATTTTTAAGTGATGAAGAGATAAGTGCCTAAGTGCCCCTGGGGCTCATTTATCTAAGTCTTTACGTGAATCCTGTAGTCCTGCCGGGAGGTGATGCAGTTGTGGCTCTATCAGGTAGGACCTAGGAGGAAATCTTCCTGTAGATGGGGCCCGCCACTGAAGGCTATGGAGGCCTTGGCTTGCGCCTCTTCTTCTCTTTCTTGTTTGGCTTTACTTTGACATACGTTTCCTTTCGCAAATTGCTATTGCTCACATTAATGTCATAAAAGCAAAGAGTTGGTCATTTCTTAGACTGAAGCCTTAAATATCAGGTTCCAAGACAAACTTTTTCATTTTATAAGTTGATTATCTAAGATATTTGTTACAGTAATGAAATATTGATAAAAAGTGCTGATAATAGCTACCAATTGTTTTTCATTTTTTTGTGATCTAGACATTGCCTTGTCTTAATTTGTATTTCAGATAACAGATACTGTATGGAATACATACCAAATTTAATAATTTATGGATCTGAGTCCGTAGAATTTTTAAGAACAGCAAAGTGTTTCAATTTTCAAACAGATGTTTAATCAAGCAATCTTCAGGGAGCTTTTTTTTTAATTTTAAAAAGAAAAATGGAAAAAAAAACTATGGAAACAATACAGAATTACAAAAGAATAGTAGGAAGTTATCACTAATTAATATAGAGTGCATATTGTTATCTGTAATTGTTCAGGTTACAAGCACAAAAAAATGATCAAACAATGGAAGCACAAGATGTTCTTTTGGATGAACTAAAAGAGATTAGTATTACAGTTATCTATCTTGTATGTATGTACATTCATGTGTACATATATATATATATATATATTCTTTTCTGGGAGATTCACAGCTTCTACTTATTACTCCTTTGGTTCTCTTTTTACTGCAACCTTTCCTTCTTTGTCATAATATCTACAAGAATAGCCGGTTCAGTGTCACATCATTGAATTAGCCATCTCAAAAAGGTTGAGAGTGATTTTAGTACCAACAGGAAGAATGTGGTTCACTCACAGCTCTGTCTTTTTTCCAGAACAAATCACATAGATTTTGATAAAGAATTTTTAAACAGAATACGTTTAAATTTACTACAAACTATCTCTGGAATCATAATATTGAAGAGATATAAAGTATCATCAGTATGCTGCACACTTTCTTGTTTTGTCGTAGCATTTGTTGGCCTTTTTGAAGGGTGCTGTAAGAAAATGCCATAAAAATAATAGTTTAAAATGAGGCATACTTGGGTCTCAGAGCTATAGACACTGGAAAATCAAATAGTAACTCTTAGATGATACATCCGGATCAATTGCACACTATTTCAAGAACTGTGCTACAAATTATTTTTAATAGGAGCTCTGATTTATAATAAACCACAATTTTTAACTAGGGAGAGGTATAAATTCTAAATTATATGGCTACAAATGGGTTATCCTCTTAATTCCTTGAGTCTTTTTTATATTTATTGAACATAAAAGAATGCATAAAAGAATTGAAGAAATTGTTGCAATAAGAACTTCAAAAAGAAACAAAAGAAATGTTACTGTTTCTAGCAGTAGGTGCATGATGATTGTTATGAAAAATCAAGTTTTTAATATTTTATGTTTCATCTTAAGACTCATTTACGAACAGTTACAATTTAAATTTTCATAGGATTCACCAGTAAAACCACATGGTTCAGAACTTTTCTTTGTTGAGAGTTATTTGATTATTAATTCACTCTTTTTGGTTCTTGAGTCAGTTTAGGTAAGTTATGTATTTGAGAATTTTGCATACTTTCTTGATTATCTAGTTTGTTTCTGTAAAATTATTCTATTGTTGCATTTTATTTCTGTAAGGTAAACAATAATGTCACTACTTTTATATCTCTTTTATTCCTTCATGTCTCTTGGTTAGTGTACAGTTTAGAAATTCTCTTAAACTTTTTAAAGAACCTACTACTTGTTTCTTTTATTGACTATCTCCATTTTTTAACTTTCTTTCATCTCTTTTAAATTCTCATTTTTCCTTTCTTTTATAAATTTTTTATATTTCTCTCTTTCTAGTCCACAAGGAAGGAATGCAGGTTATTTATTTCATATCCTTTCTTATATAGCTTTCCTGCTATAAATATTCCTCAGAGCATTGCTTTTACTATAGTCTATATGTGTTGCTATATTGTAGTTTTGTTTGTATATATTTAAATATTAGTCCTTTTAAATATTCTTTTGTGTATTTCTTACTTAAGAATTTGTACTTAAATTTCAATGTAAGCCTGAATTTTCCAATTTTCTTTCCATTATTTCCAGCTTTAGTCCATTAAAATAATCAGCCCATGTATATGTAATATATATATTACACATATACATGTATATGGAATTGTGCATCATTATATATACCATATAACTTATACCATAATCATATACATATAATGTAGGAAATAAAATCTAGAGTTACAAGCAAAATAATTATTAATGACTTAATTCTTTGCCCAAAGTTATCTTAGAGTTTTGTGTATATATATATATATATATATATATATATATATATATATATCTTGATACTAACCCAGTTTCCTTTTATCTTGGTCTGAAGAGATTCCCCTTTGCATTTGTTTTAGAGTAAATCTAATAATAACAGGTGCCTGAACTCAGTTTAAGTGTGTATTCTTAAAGTTCTGCCTAATAAATTCCTTTAGATTTCACATTGGTATGTCCTAAGTCCCCCACCCCCCCGCCCTCAGTGGGAGTCAGTGAACCAGGAATCTAACTGTAGGGAAGATGAGTTTAGCATCCTTGTGACATCTCTGGAAAACTCCTAGGACCTAGACCATGCCAGTACCAGTGTTCTATACAGGGAAGAGAGACTGCCATCTTTTAAATGTCATTGATTCAGTGAAAACATGACTTCATGTTAAAGTCATCTAAAAATGTCACAAAACTTTCTTATCACTTTTAATTTCTTTTTCTTACATCTATTTTTTGACTTGTTTGCTATGAATCTGATGTTTTGTGTAAGTTTTGGTGAGGTTTATTGGAAGAGATTGTGCTAGTTCTTAAATGTTCTGATTGATGGGCAAAAACTCTTGCTGTCTACTCTGTGGCCAGGCTGTTATCCACTTCCAGATAGAGGCATTTTTGAATCTTTGCTTATTTAAAGTTAAAATAGCTACTTGTAAGTTTTTTCATGTTATAGTGAATTTCTTGGCATTGTTATTATTTCATTAGTGCTCATATTTCTTATTTGCCTCAACTGACACAGTGAGAATCATGTTAAAAGACACAATTTTTCCTAAACTTTATTGACAAATAGTTTCAAAGATGCACTTTAGAAGTGAAGAGTAAGTTATTAAATTTTGATTTTGTGGGTTCTTTTTTTCTCTAAATTTGAATAAAATTTAATATTAATTTTGGAGCATAGAACTGTATGTAAAGTTAAATTTCTGTAGTGTTCAAGGCCCCACATTTATGTTAATATTCAGTATGATTTTTAAAAAATGTATCAACTTTATGATATAAATTGTTTATTATTAAATTAATTCTTACAACTTGTGATACTTAAGTGTAGTGTCAACTACAGATAGAAATGTCTACTGAGAAATGTCTATCTGATAATTCAACATAATTCTGGATAAGTGTAAATGATAGACTTAGAGAAGAGAGCAGACCTACGTGGTGGTGGCACCAACCAATAGGTTTGCAGTTTACATGAAATAAAAAGGGAAAGAAGACAGCCTTTGGAGACCATCTCCAGGCTTCCAATGAAGATTCTTCTGCATTAAAGTGCAACCTTGATAGGGCCTCATGTTCAGCTCTGCAGAAAGCACCATGCTCTCATGCATAGATTAGACTTTTTGGCTTTACTGGGTGTGTGTGTGTGTTTGTGTGTGTGCACATGAATCTGTGTTTATACACACAAATTTAATATAACACATACTATATTTATTTAATGTAAGATATAAAATTTATTTTTTATATTAAATTTGTTCTTCCAGTGCACTGTAGTTGATATACAACTTTAAAAGATTGGTAAGGTTTGAAGGTGGGTTCCAAAGTTTATGTTTTGGAAACTTAATCCTCAATGCAATAAAATTAAAAGCTATACTCATTAAGAGGTATTGATTTTTTTCAGGAGGGCTCTACTTTCATTAATGTGTTGTCATTATCATGCGAGTGAAGTAATTATCATCTTAGTCATTGTTATTTTTGTGAAAGTGCTTTTTGTCCCTTCCACTATTGCGTACCTTTTGTTTTTCGGCTTTCTAACATGAACTGATGTATCTAGAAGTTCTTTGTCAGATATGCAGGTCTCTTGTCCTTGGAGTTCCCGGCTTCCAGGAACTCAAATAAGTCTCTTTAAAAATATTTTTAATCTGAGGTATTCTATTATAGAAGTACAAAATATTCAAACATACGGGTACTATTCTTTTAATTTTATACACTTGGAAAATTTAAGAAACTTGGAATTTATAGAAGAAATTAGCAATCAGAAAGTAGTAGGGTTAAATAAAAGTGCATTTCAAAACTAAATTTTGTTAAGTAAGAAACTACTGATTCCCACTTTCTTTTCTTTTAATTTGGTTTCTATTTCATTACTCATGTTTAAATGAATATTGGTTTATCAAATCCTGACATTTACTCAAAAGTCCTATGCATATATATTTCTTGTCTTCCAATATAGTATTTAAATCCTCCTTCTGATTCATAACTTGGATGGCTGACTGATGTGAATTTATATTAATAGTTTAGAGATATATAAACCTGAAGTTTGGTAAAACCTCCAGTGTTATGAACAAACTCAATTCTGTGTGAATTTTCTTTGTTTTTAGTTAATTCAACAAACTAAAAGCCACATTTCTATACTAATTTGTTTCCCTCACTCTACCACATCTTAACTGTGTGTCAAGCCTTCAACCCAAAGCTATCATTCAGTTTCATGGCTGGTTAAATCATCTCCTAACAGCAGATCATAGGGTGTGTGCTCTGTGTTCTGGTGCTGGCCTCTACTGACATCTGAATATTTTCACTAGCATTGTAAGTGGGCTGAGAATTGGAGTGTTGAGTTTCATAAAGTTTTTGACTCTAAAATACTCTCACTGCTCCCACTTACTTATTAATACTAGCTTTCTTTGGAAATTGATTTGCTGTATATTCTGCATTATAATCCTTTCCCTCTCACTAGTCTCACTAGTGCAGCTTGTATATGAATTTTCCTGATTTTGGTCAAGGGTACAGACTCTGGTGTTTGCCTAAGCATTTTGTTGGAAGTAGCCATGAAATTTTTCTATAAACTATAATTCTATTTATAAATTAATTTAATAAAATTGACTAATTGAATACATAGGACTGTTTTTTCCTTATGTTTCAGAATTAAGCACAATCTATTTTTTCATGTTTATACTTTCTAAGAATCTCTGTCTAAACATATATTTTAATAATATTTGTACCTTCAGTGGCTTTTTAATATGTTCTTTGAAGTTACGTACTAGATTAATGTTACATTCTCTGGATTATTCTTTTATTTCAGGCATTACGTTTCAGCCATGAATTTGAATATATTATATGTTAGTAAAAAATAAATATACAAATATAAGTAGATATAAATATATATGACACAATACATAAATGTGTAACACAAAGTAAGATGCTATAAAAATGATCATAATATCTTTAACAATTATCAAGTATTTTAAATTTACCTTTATCACTAGGGTATTTTATTACCTGAAGAAAGATACAGTAGGTATATATTTCATTTTTAAATTTTTTGTAAGGTGTCTGAGCAGCCACTGGAAAAATCAGTGGCCTTTGTAGTAGACAATTCATTTTAATTAAACTAACTCTCTGAACTTTACTGGATTCACTCAGCCGGTACAATTTCTCAACATGGTAGAGTTTGAACCTAGATTGAGATGACTCTGGGGTTGTGAACCATTCAGTTTCAATTGGAATCTGCTCTACTTTGAAAATATCATTTTAAGAAAACAAGCTTTTAATGTTAAAAAAATCTTATATTAAAATCTGAAAGAGAATACAGATTTCTTAATTACTTTTGTTAATGTGCTATGGAACATAGAAAAGGAGCCTGAAGAAATTTTAAAATATATACTTTAAAAATGCTTTTTCACATTTTAACAAGAAAGCAAAACATAGAGCTAGTACATTAAAATGTTTTTATTGTGTAATTATACTTGTAACAAAACTTTGTATTCTTAGAAATACTGTATTTTGTTCTTTTAAAAAGGAGACAATAGGAATTTATAATTCAGATAAATACTGTTTAAATTTTTTTTTAGTTCTTCATGATTTTCTTGATGCACTTTCAAATGGACATCCTAGATTTCCTATTCATAATATATAAATCTTAAAAGAAAAAAAATACCTGCATAATATGTGTTAATATCAGCATGGATTTGCTTTAAAATATATAATCCTATGGCAACTAAATTTTTTGTCGAATTTATACATGGAAACTCCTAAATCATTATTATAAGCATTTTTATATTATCCAATAGTCCCTTCCATAAAATGCTTGAGATGTTTTTGCTATCACATCGACATAATGATTGAATAGAAATTTTTCTTTCTTTCTTTATATATGTATATATATATATGTATATGTTTCTAAATATTTATACTTATAAAATATGCTTGTA
>PVLA01016366.1:0-20969 GCA_004027455.1 Hydrochoerus hydrochaeris
TCTATGTTAGAGTTTCTAGTTATCCTTCTCTGCCTCATTTCTGCTATGCTATTTTTCTGCCTTTGTATGTCTAGTTTTCTCCTTCATTCTACTGCCTGCCCCACTCATTGAGGCCTTTCTACCACTGTTCCTAAAATCCTGGTATTTTTTTTCTCTCTCTCTCTAGAATGTCCTTCAGCATTCTCTGCAGGGTTGGATTAGTGGTCACAAACTTGCCCAGTTCCTCTTTGTCATGGAAGCATCTTGTTTCTCCATTAATTTCTAGGGACAGTTTTGGAGGGTAGGTACATCAGTCTGGGCGGGAGGTTATTTTCTTTCAGGGCTTGGGATATTTCACTCCAAGCTCTTCTTGATCTGATGGTCTGTGTTGAGAAGTCAGCTGTGATCCTCATGGGCTTACCTTTATAGGTAATCTTTTTCTTTTCTCTGACAGCTTTTAATATTCTGTTTTTATATTAAATTTCTGGTATCTTGATTATTATATGTCTGGGTGCAGCTCTGTTTTGGTTGTAGGTGGCTGGAGTTCAGTATGCCTCACATAACCGAATGTCATTTTCTTTTCCCATGCTTGAGAAGTTTTCCTTAATCATTTCCATGAATTTTGTAATTCACCTGTGTGTATTCCTGCTTCTTTGTTCACATTTCTTATTCTTAAACTGTAGATTCTCTTGTCATCTTCTAGCCTTTGTATTGTTACTGCCTGTTTCCTTGTTATTTTTAAGCAATCTTTCCTTTCATGATCACACATTGCAAACTTATCTTCAAGTTTTGATAGTCTATCCTTAGTTTCCTTTAAGGCATTTTGCCAACTTTCAATGGAGTTTTTAATTTCCTGGTAGTCTCTTTGAATCTGCTTCATGTATTCTATATTTTCTTTATATTCTTTATCGAATGTTTCTCTCCTTTTTTTGTGTTCCTCCCTTCTTCCATCTGTATCATCCTGAGAGATGTTTCCTGAGAGCGTTTCTTTTATTACTCTACTCATATCCTGCTTTACCTGATTTAATATTTCAGTTTTGAGCTCATCTACAAGGTCCCGAAGATATCTCTTAATGTCCATTGAAGCCATGTCTGATGTTGTGTGTTTGCCGCCCTCAGTCTCCTTTGTTTTTCCTTCTCCTGGATCAGTGCCCTCAGGGTTCTGGGCTGGGGGCCTCCTCCTGCCTCTCTCTCCTGTCATGGTCCTATCTTCCTCCACACAGGTTACAGTGCAGGTCCCAGCCCCCTTCCCTGTTGGTCACCTTTCCTCTGAAGCATGCTGGCAAGGGAGCTCTGCCCTCTCCTGCCTGCTCTTGTCACTGAGGTGTAAGCAGTGGCTGTGTATGCCTGCCCCTCCCCACCGGGCCAACCAAACTTCAGGTGCCTTCACCCAGTTAGTGCATGCTAGGTGCAGGGAATCAATTTGGGATGGCTCATTGGGTCCCAGCCAGGGGCATGGCCCAGTCCAAGCAAATTCCATGAATCTGCTCTGAGGAGGGAGCAACCAACTGAAGTCACTGTCACTCCCAGTTCAGGCTCCTCCTGCCCGATTCCAACATGTCGCCCATTTGGTCGCACCCCTCCCGTGGTGGGGGGTCTCATTCCCAGCACTGACCGTGGATTAATGAAGGTCCTTTTGCTGGCTTTGCTCTCCATTGGGCTCACCAAGCCCCGACTTCAGTGCTGCTGTACTTCCTGTGAGTGGTGGCGGGAACGAGTTTGGGAGGCTCTGCTGGTTGGCGCAGATTCAGGCCTTTGCAAACTTGGTGGGTCACCACGAATGAAAACGCTGTGTCTCATAATTTTTGGCTGTTTCAGTTGTAGTCCCGAGTATTTGATGAGCTTTTTTACGTTTTAATTTCTTCCTGTGTCAAGAGGATCCATCTCCCTCTGTCTGGGTCTCTCCAGGGTGTTTTATTCTGGCGTATGAATTGTTTCTCCCTGGAGGCTATGTGTTTTGTTGCTCATTGATCAGCCATCTTGACTTCTCCCCCCAGTATTTGTTTTGAACTTTGGTTTCTCACTTCAATTTCAACTAAGAAGTCACAGTCGCCCACCTGCCAGCCTAGTTTTGAACTGTGGGTTTTATCCAACTACACAGCTAATGTTCTTCTACAAAGTTCCATCCAGTGTCGAATTTTATGTGCAATAATTTTAAAGAGAGGACACACTATTTCTGTATAGGTTGTTTAGTTTTTCATGATTATATGAAAATATTGCTAAAGCTTGGGAATATAAAGATGCAAGAGAGTCCCTGCCTTCAGATTTCACAATGTAGTGTGAGAGACATATGCAATTCAAATTTATGTGATAAGAGCAAGTATAGATGTCATCATACTCAGGATGCACTAGGATTGGGGTGAGAGTGCATGGTTTAATAAGGCTTTCAGGAAGTATATGATTAGCTAAGATAATTGTGGGGAGAGGCCCATACAAAAAGAATAGTTTGTGTGAGTAATGGCCAACAGTACTTTTGGAGCTTACTCTGGGCCAGGGACCTTATATGCATTATCTCAGCTGTTCTTATACCAATTTCAAGAAGTTGATATCAGTGCTTGTAACTGACCTAAGATCAGAGACATTAAGTACCTGCTCTCAGTGTTGCTAAGAAAGTAGAAAAGTCCATGTTGGAGATGAAGTCAATTTAACTTATCCCAAAAACTCATGCTTGTGGTAGCTATGCCACATAGTTTAAGCATAATATATTAAAGTTTTATAGTTTTTGTAAACCCATAGGACTGCCACGTTTCCTACTTTTCTACTGGGTAGTAGATCTTCAATATGGAAAGCATTTTCTGTATTAATAGCCATCAAGTGAATGTATCAGTACAAGTTTAGGTAACTGGTATTGCAGTGAGCTTCCCACAGACTGAAAATGAGCTTTCAAAATGATAAAATTTACCTTGTCTTTGACATTTGACATAGCTTTCTAAAAATTTTATTTATTGTGGTAAATTACACATAATATAAATCATCAAATGCTAACCATTTTAACCAATTCAGTGGTATTAAGTACATCTATATCATTCTGTGATCAGTTACCACTATACATTTATAGAATGGTTTTCATCTTGTAAAACTTAAACTCTGGACTCATTAAACAATAAATCTTCATTCCTTTATTCTGTAAGACCCTGGCAACTACCTGGTGTAATTTTAAAGAATCATTACTGAAAACAAACAGGTTAGTACAAAGGTGACATAATCAAATAACAAAACAGTCCAAATAAATACCAAAAAAAGTCAAACGATAAAAAAGTCTATGTGGCTGTCTAGCTGTTTTGTTATATTTGGGATTCAAGAATGGATCCTAACATGTGCATTTTATACTTTTATCTTCTTTTTCAAGTTCAAGTCACCTATAAATTATTGTTTTGTGTGTGTATCTTGGTCATCTACATATGGGTACACAGGGCTGAAAAAATGCCCTATGGGAACTTCTCCAACTCTTTGACTGGGTCCTTCACCAAGAGAATCACAGGAGCCTGAGGTCTTCAAAAAGCCAATGCTCACAAGCTCACTTTTGGAAGAATCACTCAGGGAGTATTAGACACTCTTCAGCATGACAGGCTCAATCAAGGCAGATGGATCAGCTTGTTTGGAGGCAGGGTGACCTTTTAATCTTCTGTATGTCCCTGGAGGCACCTTGAACTGTGCCTGGCTTACAGATGCATGCTTATTAAATCAAAATGAATTACAATTACACCTAGACTAGAAACCATAACTATTACTGGCTTGGAAAAACAAGATAACGTTCTCAGACTTATTTTTTGATTATCTTCTTTGTAGTGATAATGCCTGAAATCCTTTAAGTCAGAGAATCTTTGTATTATTTCTTAGAAACAACAAGAAAAGGTGAAACTGCCTCTGACTCTGTAGAAAATCTTAGATGAAGAAGAGTATCAAGAAGAAAGTGGATATGATAGAGCATTAGAAAGGTAAAGAAAATGAAAAACTACAGAAAGTCAATAGGGTTAGAAAAGTTGCTTGAGAGCTTATTTTCTAGCTGTTCCTATTTGTATTGTGACAAGTATGTTGCAGGACCAGGGTTAAGGGATGAGTTGTGGAAACCTCTCTTAGATGCTGATAGGGGCAAGTTAATGCTCTATTGAATTTGCTAATTTAATTGATTATTATGGTCCTGTTCAATCTTATGATACAAGAGACCTTATAGCCTGTTATTAATTAGATTCACCATGGCTTAAACACTGTTGACCATATCTCTCTTTTAAAACTTTAATAGGGCCAGGTATGATGGCACATGACTGTAATTCCAGCACTCAGGAGGTTGAGGCAGGAGGATCATTGAGTTTGAGGCTACCTTGTGCTAGGTAGTGAGTTCAAGATGAGCCCGAATTACATAGTGAGACACTGTCTCAAAAACAAATTAATAGGTATATTAGAAACTTTTACTCAATAATCAAAGAGAATGTGCAGTCAGTGTGTGTTATTCATGGTAGCTATGGTCTATAAAGTGCCCATGAACTTTGGATCAGTTCGTAGTGAATCACTGGACCATAGCGGAAATACTAAGCTAAGTTCTTACAACTTTCTCATTGTAACATATTGATCAACCAATCAATCTTTGTTTTATATTATTTTTATTTAAAGACACTTTAGTATACGTTGTTGATTCATTAACATTGAGTTCATGGTCAATATCATAAATCATATCTAGAAGAGGCTCATTTACTACAGTACTACATTTACTGCTTCATACGGCACATCACAGACTCCTTGTATTTAGGACACTAGAGCACAATTCATGCTGCACTTTGGAGCCATGTTAGATAGCAAAGTCGCCACCAAAAACCACAAAAATGTCAAAAACATAGCATTGAATTGGTTGTGAAAAGGGCTTTTTTTATATATTCTGAAAACTGAAATAAGCAGAGGTCACCTCATTTTCCCTTAAGTGGGAATCTGTGTATTGGGAAACCCAAATGTTTCGCTGCTCTCCACAAATGCTCAAATAGTTGCAAATGTACTACAACTATTGATGTTGATGTCTCAAAGAGATTCTGGTAAGTTGATGAACTCATAAGGATGAAATCTGCAGTGATCAGTTATGTTTTTCGCAGGTACACACAGAGCTTTTTCAAATCTTTACCATAGGATAAAGGGGAAAAGAACTTAGCTATCAAAGGATCGGTATCAAAAGGACTACATTGCATGTCTAAAACATAACATACAAACTAATCTCCCCCCAAAAAATCATTAGAACTAAGTAATAATAATAATAACTTTTAACTATAAGTGAATCCAACCATGAGCAGACAGTGCCGAGGCTGGAAAGTTATGTGTATCAATAGGTGTGATGGATCCAGAGTTGATCTCCACGTTGATAACACTCTTGACATTCAGATGCTTCCTGTAGACGGCCATTGATCCACTGTGCTTATCAGAGGAAGTTCCCAATTACAGATTTCCCTTAATCCTCCTGAGGCTGGAGAGGAGTAGCTATGAGATTCCTTTGTTTCTAAAGGAGCTGTCTCTGGTCTAAGGCAGCCCTGTCTTTTATCTGCTAGCCAACATACAAGTGTAAGTTTTGAGGAAGCTGCCTTGGGAGGCCTGCTGAGGCAAGGTTAGGATGGGGCCACTCAAACCACTGGGAATTCTGAGCTCTGCCTATGGGACTTGGGCAGTGATAATGGACATGGGACTTGGGTAGCCATCTGGGGAACAGACCAACCTTAGTATCTTGAAAATTGATCTTTGAGATCAGAGTCCCCAGCTCTTCTTTGTTGTCTTACAGTAAGTTAAAAAAAATATAGATTATGAAATATTCCAATTTAAAATAATGACAACTAATTTAAAATACTTTTAAACCATTGTATTGGCCAGTGTTTGTTCGATGTGCATGATTTGTGAGCCAATGTGTGCAACTCCTGCACTAGGTTAAGGTGGGGTGGGAAGGGCCACATTTGTTCTGCTCACTGTTGCCTCCTGAACTGAGCACAATGTCTAACATGGAACAGCAGCACAAACCTTGCTAACAAATTAGTCCAGTGCCATCAAAGAGATGAGCGGAGTGTAAGTGAACCTCTTAAAAACATTACCCAGAAGAAGAAGGCAAAGTACACAAAAACTTCCAAAATGTCAATATAAAAAGTTTCAGACTTCTCTCTTCACGGCTTTAAAGACACAGAACGGTTTCTCCAAAGTCCCACACTTCCAAGTGCCAGAGCTGAGAACAGAATCCCTCAAGTTAAGTGCCTAATTTGCTTGCTTTGTTACAGTATTTACAGCGCAATAAACTTCCAGGAGATTTTGCTTCCCTTTTGCCTTTTCTTCCTTTCTCCATCCCCCCTTTTCTTCCTTCTTTCCCTACCCTTTAATAAGAAATTATTCTAAAAATAAAGGCAACAAAAATAATTTTTTAAAGGGAGAAATTTCAGCTAAGAGAAATAAGGGTAGGTCAATTAGAGAAGCCATCATAAGGTTAAGTACACAAAACACAGTGAGGTCGTATTTCGTAAAATTCTTTGTGACACCCCAGCCTCATGTTTATAGGTCCCTTTTCTCATTTTCTTTTATATTTCTTGTATATATTATGCATAGCTGACTGTAGCATTCATTTCTAACAATTTTATGGGTGTAACTTTCATTTTCATAATGAGAATGTCTTGCTTCTTGAGGCAGGGACCATGTCATGTTATCTTTATATAGTTTTGGTCTATAATGTAATGCTAAATTCACAGTGAATTCATTATAAATCTTGGTTGAACTTAAAAGAATTTCACTTATTAGGAATTAATCAGTATCTACTCCTGGACTTTTCCCAAATTCTAGTTTCTTTTTCTGGGCAGAACTAATCTTTTGTCCTCAATGTGTTTTGGGGTATGCATATGTATATGGGGAGGTGAGATTCTTTGTATTTCTATTGTGATGCATTGAACTATGAGTTATATGTCTGTTTTTCCCTGTAGGTTGTTAACTATTGGAGAACACACTTTATTTAGGCCTAGATTCCAATCTCTAGTCAATTCCGAGTAAATATACAGATTCAGTAAACACAGAAAGGAAGGGAAGGAAATTATTTTTTCCTCTGGTAGCATTTGATTGCTGATAATTACCAAAGAGATGGTAGAAAAAAATTAAGCGACACTTTGCATTATGAAAGTGTCTTAATGAGGGGAAAACAGGTAAAATTACTTGTTATAATGAGGTCCTGGAATCTGCGTCTTTTGTTTGTTCCGTCCCTTTTGAAGAATAAGCTAGTAATTAAGAATATGGAAGCTACTATCTGAGTTCAGATGATGGCAGTGCTACCACACAGTTATGTGACTTTTGGGGAGACATTTATTTTTCTGTGCCTTGGCATTATTATCTATAAAATGGCATTACAAAAGTGCCTACTTCATTGGGCTGTAGTGTAGTAACTATGCACATCTTAGAAATAGTTTGGAATAATGCCTACTATAAAGAAAGTGTTGTAGAAGTGTTTGCTATTGTTATGACTAATTTTCAAAAATTGAATTTCAAATCTTGTATGCAAAGTCCACAATATCAGCTACTACTAAAGGATCAACTGCCCTTTTAGAAGAACTCACGTCCTCCGGGACTTACTTTCAGCCAGGGCACTCTGTACTTCCTGGGGTGATCTGGCCACAAAGCAATGCTCTTAGATGATAACGAAGTACCACATGATCAGAAAGTCAAGAATGTCTAACCCTTAGAAATACCCGCAAGGAACTTGGTTTGGAATTGCTCTGTGTTTGAGAGCATAATTGGTATGAGGCAGGCAAGCGTCCAACTAATGAGTGGTTTGAACTATAAAGAGAAGATCCTAGGGATGGGAGGATGGCCCCAGAGAATACCCGGACTCAGCTGTGACATTCCTGACAGCTGGGCAGAGGGTCTGGCTCCAGGACCTGAATCCAAGTATACAAATTTCTTAAATTAAAATGATGGAAAAGAGGCAATTCAATTCATGCTCCATTTTTCTTCATAACACAACTTAACTTGGGGTAGTCTTTTGAAGTTTACAAAAACTCTTTACATTATCTCACTGATTTATTCATGAAAGATAAAGTGCAGATATATTTATTAAAATTTCACAATGTAAACTGAAGTATCCAAATGAAGATGCCAATTCACATAGCATCCTTACGTCATTGCTAGCTGGTCTTTCTTTCTAACCCAATGGGGTATAGTTTTCCTTGGAGAAAAGGAAATAGAATATTTTGAGTGCAGAAGAAGAGAAACAGATTAGGAAAGATGGAAATATTGTGATGGCACCAGAAATATGGCTCAAATGTTTGAATTTGGCTGCTCAACAGGCTGTGCAGAAAGTCATGGTAGATGCACTCTCTCTGGAATGATTTACTGCTTCAGCTTTAGGGACCCTGAACTGTGACTGGAAACTAAAAGATCCCTTTTGTCTAAATTGCCTAACCCTGTCTGCGGCCCAATCTAGATGCTCCCAACAAGAAGTGCTGATTGAGAGGAAAATAGGGTGATGAAATCAATTCTGTTGAGATCAATCCAATTTAGCTGAACTAAATTCAGTTAAATATGTATTTATTGAGCTCATTATAATACAAATAATATAAATATGCTAATCCATATGAATGAACAAAGTTTAGGACCGGGGATATAAAAAACTTGAAAGATATTATTCTTGCCTTTGAAGAACTCAAACTTTAATGAGATCGGCTTACATAAAACTAGTAGTAACAGCCAGTTTGCAGAGGGTCTTATAAGAAACATAAATAAGATGGGCAACAAAAACACAGGAGAAAAGGCAATTTTTTCTTATGGGGAAAGCCAACTGCCCTAATACATGATTTTATTTAAATCATCAAAGTAGAAACTGACTTTCCCCATTTGAGAGATGGGGTAACTATGCCTCAGACAAATTGCCCTGAGCTGTACAACAGAAAATAAGTAAATGAGCTTGGACTTGAACTCAGGTGTTCTGCAGATGATCTTGTGGTCTGCCCATCACATCCCAGTGCAGTCTCCATCCTTGGTTGCAGATCTGTAGACTTTCAGTTCAGGGTACCTAAAACTTTATGCATTTCCAAAGGCAAATATCTAGGCTTCGATGGACTACACCTGTCTTGATTGCACTCATGACAGGAACTAACTGATCAGTGGTGTCCTGAATCTGGATCACAGGAAAGGCCATATTAGTGAACACAAGTCTGTACTTGGAGTACCCTCTTGGAGAAAGAGGAACAAAATCCCAGGTGTGAACACATCCCTGCTCGCACATAAGCCTTCTGTACCTGTACACATGACGCACATCTGAACCACTTCCAGGACTGTTGGGAAGCAGGATGGATGTAGTTTTTTCAGGTGGCACAAGTGAATGCTGCTGCACTCAGTCTGATCAACGGCCATTCTGGAGATACTTTATTTGTGGTGCTCACTCATCTTAGGAAGCTAATGCTTCTTAGTGATGCCTGGGCAAACTGCCAATTGTTTTTGCTTACCATTAATATGTTTCTGATTGTGTTACCATGGTTACAGGAAAATCCAGTGCTGGCTTTTGCTCCAATCAAGGGTCCGGTTTTTATCCATAGGAAATGCTACAGTGTGAGCCAGCACTTCAGTCCAGTCCCACGGAAGGAAAGCCCTACATGTCTGTACCTTGCAGTCTTCAAGGGCAGTGTGCTAAGTGATACGCATTATAAAAAATTATGATGTGTTTTCAAAATTAAGTGAAATGCTATTGCTTGAAAAGAGAACAGGATATTTGCTCCTAATGGGTCCTTGGAACCTGCTTCGGCAGGGACCGTTTCCCTCCAGCAGTGAGTACTTTCCCTGTAAGGAAAATTTGTTACCTTTGCATTTTTCCTTTAGAAGCAATCAGAATTTGTAGGAATATCTCTTATTTACTACTACAAAATGGGAGACCCTAAACCATTGCGGTTGTCCTCAAGTTGGTCTGTCATTCCCCAAGGCAGAATTACCAGCAGCCCGCAGAATTATTTCTTATTTTAGGTGGATGACCTATGGAAACCACCAGTATTCAGAGAAGTGCCCAGGGAATCCTCGGCCCATTCGCTCGGTCTCTTAGCAGCCTCTGCTTTTCACAAATCATGCATTTACAGAGCACAGAAGCTAAGTTGCCATGAGCTTTATGACATGCATGTGCTTCACTGATCTGCAATCAGCCCCCCAAGGCTTTCTTCCACCAACACAACTCCTCTCCTTCAGATGCTGTTCACGGTAACTGTTGATAGGGTCCCTGTGTCTCATCAGCTCTTTTTCAGTAGCTTCATTTTGTTGAAAAGGACCACAGAGAATTATCCTAGTCTGAGTCTTTAAAGTAGGAAGCCCTTGTTCAGCTCCCTAAAGTCCAGGCAGCAGGCAGCTCTGGAAGTCCCTCAGAGAAGATAATGAGTCAGTATTTCCACAGTCATCCTGAACATTGTCTACTCTTTTGGCCATGCAGGCACACGGTACTATGGAAATCAGGTAGAATACAGTCTAGTTTGAGCTGGTCAAAGTCAGGGCAAGCTTAGTTTTTTTTCTATAAGCATAAATCTGAGTACATCATTGTCAGTAGCTTCTCAAGGATGAGTGAAGTTGCCATGTTCAGGAACAGATCCGACTTGAAGAAAAGAATGCTTGCATTAACTATTTCCTTTTTTGATACTCAAAATATTTCCCCAAGCCAAAGTAATGAAAAGGCTATTGAATGAGGTAACAATTCTTTGCCCGCAGCTTGATTTCATTTGGGAAAAGTTTAATTTAGTGCTTGTGTGGGTGGCCATGTTCAAATTTGCAGAATAACTTGCACTAACTGTTTATTTACTTGTCTTTCTGGAATTTGGCAGCAGCCTGACAGTCACTGGCTAATACTTAGCAAAAGTGGGGAGTGAGGAAAGTTTATTTTAAACAACCTTGCTGCATCTTTCTTCCATATCTTTTGCATCCCTCTCCTGATGTGTCCTGGCATATTATGTTTTCTCTCTCTCTCTCTCTCTCTCTCTCTCTCTCTCTCTCCTCCTTTGTTCAGGAAAGAATTTGAATAAGATATTTGTTTGAAGTATGACCCTTTTCCCAGGGGAAGAATAATGTCATTTTTATTCAGCAGTATTACAAAATAAGACTTAATACAGAAATAAAATTTCCAGATAAACGAAAAACCATAATTTCAAATGCTAATTAAAAAATTAATTGGGCTGGATAACATTTAAAGTATAGCATCATATCATTATCTTCTTACACAAAGGGAACTAAAATAATAATTCACCAACTAAGCCGCAGTTTGCACATTACAAAGTGCTTTCCCGTGAATTTTTTTAAATTGATTTTCACAGTTTAAAAGGAAGATAATAGGTTCTTGTTTGTAGAAACCATTGTTCCAAATATGAGTTACTGTGCTATTATTTAATACCACAATGCAATACAATGATGTCTTGCATGTTTACTGGGAAGTGTACAATATTTGTTCTTTCTTAAGGTCCCCCTCTGTAGGATGCACTTTCTGTTTTTTGTTTGCTGCCTCTGTTGAATCAGCTCCTAATTTTCATTGCTGGAGTAGCTGTATCCAGCAGTTTGAACCATACAACCTTGTTTTCTGTCTATACTTTCATTAACTAACTGCTTCTTACCTTTTATAGTTGGGAAATAGATAAATCAGTTCTTTAGAATAATGTCTTACAATAGTATAAGACCAAACAAGCTATCTGTTTATTTCAGCTTGGCTGTCAGAATGACTTTACCTCTAAGATATATCCCTTTAAAATTGTCTTCTTTGACCACATTTTCTTAGACTATGAACTTATTCTATTTTGTATATTTCCCTACCCAGACTAAAGTTCACTGTCAGCCATGCCATGGCTTTCATTAGAATCTTCAAATCTCTTTACTTTGGAGGAAACTCAACTCTCAGTTTTCTCTGATCTGCTAAATAGTCTTAGGGAAATTCAAGAAAACGTTGAAGAGTATAATGTAAAAACTTTATAAATCAGCACATTGTTTATAGAAAGTATCAAAAATAAATTTTGAATGATTGCTTCCTTAATAATGTAAATACATCTCCCCAGATCATCCACAGTTCCTAACTGTAACCTAAGCTCTGTTAGACAGTTTGGCACACTTGGTTGCAATCCCTTTTCCCATTTCTGTACATACATGTATGAGATTTAGTGTGCATTCACATAATACTTTTAAGTTTTTTTCTAATTTCCTTTATGTCATTGCCACATTCCTTGTCACAAGTGTAGTTTTATATTCATTATGTTTAAGAACTGCAGGGTTTGTCAAGTAGTTACACACCTATTTTCAAAGATAGTCTTGTCTCTGTTACCACACATTTAACTTCTTTTATTTTTATCATTTGCAATATTATGAATAACAGTGCAAATATTTTATATTTGAACTCCTAAATTTTTAATTACCATCTCAAACACAAATATTTAAAACATTTGAAATCACTAAGATCTTTAATGTTTGGATTTTTTTTATCTTTGTCCTATTAAATTTGCCTACTAATTGATTCTTTATCTTGTGTTTAGTTAGGATCAGGTACCTGAATGCCAAGATAAGCAACACATGGTCCCTATCTGTCAAATCCTCAGTTTGATTTTGTCATTGATCAGTGCTAAAATCAGGTACAAGGGATGATCAAAATACATGATCAGTGTGTAAATAAAGAATCTTTACTACAATAAAAGATATGTTGTCATCATGCCCCTTGCTTGACACTTACCCAACCATTCCACTATTGGAAGCAGTTCCGAAAGTCCTTTTTCATGAGAGGTTTTATGAGGTGTGATTTTAAAAGTGGTAAGTGCTACTTCCAAGTGCTATCCGAGGCAGGCTTGTAGAAATAGTAGGAAGCATTCTTATCTACCTTATTCACCAGATCAGGCACCATATGACTTCTGGCTCTTCTCCAAAGTCAAAATGACTATGTAAGGTAAAAGTTTTGAATATATTTAGGACTTCAAAGCAGCCCTAATAGCTCAGCTAAAGACTTCATGAAAGAGGACTTCCAGAACTGCTTCAGAAAGTGGCAAGAACAATGAGATGAGTGTGTTTGAAGCAAGGATTATTTTGAAGAAAATTAATAGCAATGTGTCTTTCAGTATAATAGATTTTTACGTTTTTAAACATTGACTGTACATATTTGTCTATCATACCTTGTATACACTGGGAAAGTGATGACACAGTCTCTTTTTAAGAAGAGAAGGTCTAACTTGCAACAGAAGAGGTACAACTTTGCATAAAATGTCGAAGAATGGCCAAAAATTTATGAGGCAAAAATATATAGATCCTGGAGAATCATGTTGTACTGAGAAAACTGCAAATAGTTCACTATGTTTGGAAGATAATGAGGGACTGATCAAATTACCACACCTGCCACAATTTATGGCAAGTTATATATTAAGTACTTGCTAAATGTATTATCGATATTGTCCCCATTAATCTTCACAACAACCTTGTGAGGCAGGTACGATTAGTCGCATTTTGCAAATGAAGATTACTTAGTCATTGAATACTGATAAGTAGCAGAATGTGAATCTGAACTCAAATCTACCTAACTACATGGCCTATACCCCTCAATATGTTATACTGTCACCTGGATACAAGTGGAAGAGTAAAAGGAGCAGAAACTAATAAACAAAAAGGAACTATTCAGAGAGGTCCCCATACTTCATTCTATGGAGTATGCCCTCACTTTTTTCAATGCAACAGGATTGATTATTCCCTCTTCTGCACTTTTGTCAGAGCTGTATAGACTTCTATTATAATCCTTATTATGCATTGCACTAATGTCTATTTGGTATATCTCCACAATGGCCTGGGGTTCTTAAATACAGAGTCTATTTCTTACTTAAATTCATCTTCTCAGTACCCAGCAAAGACCAGGCACTCAGCAAGCATAGCATGAATTAATCGTGGAATTTTAAGATGGATCACCAGAATGTTGGAACACGTTCAGTTTGACTTGTAACGATCAGTCATTATATTTTCAGAAATTATGTAAGTTTATTAAACATAACCATTATTTAAAATTAAATGATGTAAATTTATAAATGTTAAAAGCAAAAATGATACACTGTCAAAATGTTTAAGTTCTTAATTATTTTTCTACTATCTATTCCTTTAAGGTTCATTTGCTTGGTGCCTGTCTGTGGTTGAAATACTTTATAATGTGAGTCCCTTTTTAACTCTGCATTCACATTAGTAGCTTGAAATTACCCAATCTGCTCTTCAAAAGCACCTCCATAGCTTTTGTGGCATTCATTGTGCTAAATTTCCAGTTATTCTGACCATTTCTCTTTCCTTTTCCACCCTTTTTTTTTTTTTTAGATTTGCTCTTAAATCTTCTAACTTTTGGTGATTTTACCTACTTCCAAGGTGTCAGCTTCTATCTCTATATAAATTACTTTCACATTTATGTCTCTAACTATGGTTTCACTCTTTGGCTCCAAAATGCATATTTCATTTCCAACTGCTTGCTAGGTATCCTGAACTAGATATTCTAGAATATTTCTCAAACTGTACCCACCCCTTCTTGCCAGCATGATTTCCATGATTATTTCCATAGTTTGTAATTACTGCTTTCAACCATGCCTAAATCCAAAGGGCAGGAAGTTGTCTACAGTTACCACAATCCAAAATCATCACTTTATCATATCCCATTAAGCTTTATGCTTTGACCTTCAGTTTTAAAATTCTTCAATATTCTTTTTGATACTGTTGGTGCATATCTTGCTCCCTAATGAGATTGTCAGTTCCTTGAAGGTAGGGACCACAGAGTACATGTCTTTATTGTTCTCACAAAGCACTTTCCTTCTCTTGTCTTACTTGCTATCATCAACACATAATCCTGTGTATGTGTATGAGATAATCCAGGTTCAAATAAAGAGTACAGTAAGAGAAATGGGGAAAAACTGAAAACATTTCTTCTAAGATCTGGAGCATGAAAAGCAATGCCTATTATGACTGCTCGTGTTCAATGTAGAGCTGGCAATCTCAGACAGAGAAATTAAGCAAAACTAAGAAATATAAAGAATGCAAACATGAAGAAAGGAAGATAAATTATCCCTTTGGCAGATAGAAGCACCTTAAGACTCCACCCAAACAAACTATTAGAACTGAGACACAAATTCAGTAGGCTTGCACGATACAAAATCAACACACAAAGTAATAAAATTGCTGAGAAATATAATGAAAGTTATATCATTCATAGTAGCTATAAAAATACTGAGGAATAAATTTAACTAAGGATGTGAAAGTTATCTACAATGAAAATGACAAAACACTGATAAAAAATACAAGAGACAAAAATAGAAAGCTTTCTAATGTTCATAGATTAGAATATTGTCAAAATGACCATACTAAAATGATTTACATATTCAATGCAATCCTTATCCAAATACCAATGACATTTTCTACAGAACTAAGAAATAAAAACAAAACACAATGCTAAAATTTGTGCAGAAGCACAAAAACTGAATAGCAAAGGCAAACTTGCACAAAAAGAATAAAACTGCAAGCATCACTTTATTTCAAGGCATACTTATAGAGATAAAATAATCAAAATAGCATGGAACTGGCAGAAAAGCATACACAGATCAGTGGAACACAATAAAGAACAGAGAAATGGGGGTGGGGATTTAGCTCAGTGGCATAAACGCCTGCCTGGTAGGCATGAGGTTTTGAGTTCGATCTCTGGTACCAAAAAACAAAACAAAACAAAAGAACAGAGAAATAAATCCACACATATACTGCTAATTGATTCTTGACAAAGGTGCCAAAAACATGCACTGGAGAAAGGACATTCTCTTAATAAATGACACTGAAAAAGCTAAATATCCACACACAGAAGACAAGAACTTGACCCCTCTCACTCTGGCAAAAATCAATTCAAAACATAGCAAATACCTAAATAAATGTAAAATGTGAGACTATGAAATTACTCTAAGAAAACATAGAGTAAGCACTCTAAGACATTGATATAGGCCATAAATTTTTGTTACGACCTTAAGATATAGAAAATTGGAATTACATCAAATCAAAAATCTGAACAGCAAAGGAAAATTCAGAGTGAAGAGATAATTACAGAATGGAAGAAAATATTTGCCCATTGTTCATCTGAAAAATGATTAGTATCCTGAATATATAGGGAAATCAAAAAATAACAACCTCCTGCCAAATAAATCAATTAGAATGAGAAAATGATCTGAATATATACTTCTCAAAAGAATACAACTGGCAAAAAATATATGAAAATGCTCAACATTATTAGCAGTCAAGGAAATACAAACTACAACTACAATGAGAAACCATCTTATCCCAGTTAGAATAGACTTTAAAAAAAAAAAAAGTCTGTAGAGGATGTGGAGAAAAAAAGCTCATATACGCGTTGGTAGAACTGTAAATTAGCACAACCATTATGGTGAATAACATGGAGGTTCCTCAAGAAACTAAAAACTGCTCTACCATATGATTTGGTCATTCCATTGCTGAAGGAAAAAAACAGGTGTATATATATATGTGCATATATATATGTGTATATATGTATATATGTGCATGTGTGTATATGTATATACACATAATGGAGAGAGCCACGTGCCAATTTATTTTGTTACTATTCATAATAGTTAATATATGGAATCTGCTTATGTGTCTACCAAACTTTGAGAGGATAAATAAAATGTGGAATACATATACAACAGAGTAGAATTGTCTCATCAAGAAGAAGAAAATCTTGTCATTCACAATAAAATGTGCAAAGCTGAAGGACATTGTTATGTGAAATAATTCAGACACAGAAATACAAGGGCCACATACTCTTTTTCACATATGGATGTTAACATTGTTTAAAAACTGATCTGTATGACAGTGATTACTAGTGAAATCAGAGGCTTCCGGTGAGGGGAGAGGATATAGAAGGGAGGTTGGAGCTCATTAATGGGTGTTGTATGTATGTGTTAAAAATATCTCTCTCAGCTTCATTCATCTGTACAATTAATACCTACTGATCAAAAATTTTAAGAAAAAAAGATTAAGGGAGATAATGTCCCTTCTCAGAGTTTATCAGGAGGCCTCATACTTCTGGCCGCTATATCCCTTTTCAGTCAGGTTTTATAACCTAGGAATAATCGTGATGGATTGACCCACTGACTTATTTTATGCCGTGAGGGAGCTCTAAGCACTTTCCTACTTAGTATCCCCTTTCCTGAAGACTTCCTACACAGCTCATATCAGAAAAACTAGGTTGTGCTCATTTCCTGCCCCAAAGACCATTTCCCCCCCGGGACCAGTGCCCTCTCACCCAGCTTGTGGCCCAGCTTCTGCATGGAATTCTGTAGTCACTAGAGCTGTTTTGTTTTTGCCCAGTGGAGGATATTGTTACCTTTTCCTTGGACTCCTCTGTTATTGGGTCCACTCACTGCTTGATTCTAAAGTACCCACAGTTTTAGGCCCTGGAATTTAGACAACAAATTCTGAAGCTCAGGAACCTACTGCCCTCAGTGGCTCCTGTTCTTTTCCACTGAGTTCTTGATGTGCCTTTCCACTGAGCTCCCCAGAATCATGCTAGTAATAGAGTAAGTATTCAATAATGCTAGCTAGAATAGAGAATACACATTTTTCTATTGTGGATCCTTTTATGTACCAAGAAAGTAATAGTTCAAGTGTTATTACAGGTTTTTTTTTTTCATGAAAGAGAAAGTAAGAGGAAGGGGGCCATTGAGTTGTGTCCTGCTGTCATATTTGTTCACATTTTCAAATACTTCAATTTAAGAACCTTAGAGTTGACTTATCAAGATACTTTAGATCTCCCTAGCTTTCTACACTGTTATGGAACAATAAAAATTAGACTACTCTCTATGTTTACCTCAATAGATGCAGAAAAAGCTTTTGATAGACTCCAACACTCATTCTTGATAAGAAACATACAGAAAATTGGGATAGATGGTCTTCACCTCAATCTGATGAAAGCCATCTATGACTAACCAACCGCCAACATCATACTAAATGAACAAAAACTGAAAGCTTTCACTCTAAAATTAGGAATAAGAGGAGGATGTCCAGTATCATCACTCCTATTCAATATAGTTCCAGAAAGATTAGCCAGACAAATTAGACAAGAGAGCAAAATAAAAGGAATAGAGAAGGAAAGGAAGACGTTGAACTATCATTACTCACAGATGACATGATATTCTACATTGAAGACCCCAAAAACTCCACCAAAGGACTTCTAGAATTAATAACCAAATTCAGTAGCATAATTGAATACAAAATCAACACTCAAAACTCAATAGCATTCCTGTACACAAACAACAAACTCACTGAAAGAGAAATCAGGAAAACTGCATCCCTCACAATAGCTTTCAAGAAAATAAAACAGGAGTCAGTCTAACAAAGGAAGTAAAAGATCTATACACTGAAAATTTCATTGCTCTGAAAAAAGAGATTAAAGAGGTTATCAGAAAATGGAAAGGTATCCCTTGTTCTTGGATAGGAAGAACTAACAATAAGAAAATGTCTATACTCCCTAAGTTGTTACACAGATTTAATTCTTTCCCTATAAAAATACCATTAATATACCTCATAGATCTAGAAAAAACACTTCTAAAATTCATATGGAACCATGAGAGAGATAGAATAGCAGAAGCAATCCTAGGCAACAAAGGTAAGACAGGAGGCATAAAAATCCCTAACTTGAAAATTATACTACAAAGCTTCTGTCATAAAATCAATATGGTACTAGGAAAAAAATAAAACCCGATGATCAGTGGAACATTTTAGCAGATGCTGACATAGCTAGTACCATACTCAGTCACCTGATCTTTGCAAGGCAGGCATTTATTCCGCTGAGCTAAATCCCCAGCCCACCTTATCTATGACAAAGGTGTCAAACATGTTCACAGGAAGAAGGACATCTCTTTAATAAGGAAAAAATGGCTTTCCACATGCTGAAGACTAAAACTAGACCCATGTATGTCACTGTGCACTAAGCTAAAGTCAAAACAGATCAAAGATCTAAATATTAACTATTTTCTTCTAAATAGTGATGAAAACCCTAAGGTTTAGAGAAGTCATATCTAGTTTCAGTACTGAGGTATAATTCCCTTGAGAACAAGAATTGGCTGGTACTTGGAATGGTCCCAATGCTAGGCAATGACCCTGCACCCAACTGGTGCTTCTCAAATGTCTGAGCTCATTGATCATAATGATAATGTACATAAAGTCACATGATACATGAATAAAGAATCATACTTTATATTCATCATAATTATATCTGAATTTCATAACCACATTCTGAGTTACTGTTATTATAATCCATATTATACAGATGAGAAATCTGTCACTGAGATAGAATGCAGAATGATATATTTAACAGTCAGAATATAAAGTTAATTCTTTTTATTTGAAATGCACAATTTCTAGAAAACTTAAAGTGATGACTAAAGCTAATAAGTAGTTATTTAAAAGTTCATATGATCCACAATGCCGGAAATTAGAAGCCAGATTTGTTTTTATTTAACAAAAGGGCATTTAAAAATTGTTATATGTTTTAATTGTCTTAAATTGTTTTGTAAAACTGTTGCCACATTTCCAGCATTTTTATGGAAACTTAGGGGGAAAATTACCGTATAAACTTTGTCTTTTCTTATTAAGGCAAGTAAATAAATAAAGATGGAACTTTGTGTATGCATCTGAGACCAAGATAAGGGTTTCTTTGTGGCTCTCACTAATATAGAAAACTCTATTTAATTTTTCTCACTTCCCCTTTCCTTTCAAACCTGATTCAGTTAGCGTTGACTTACACATCCTCCTTCCCCAGTTTTAAAACCAAATGGAATGTTTGTACTAAAGGGACAAGTCTGTGTGGTGACTCAGAGGAAACAAGCATTTATAAACCATGTTTCCCCAAAGCCTCAGTACAAACATGGCTTTGGTCCAGGTCCAGATTGGATAGGGCAGAGCCTCAGTGGTGTGGACCCTGGCAAAACAGAGGATTGCAGGGACCTGGCCAGAAACATGACTTAGGCTGCAAGACCTGGGCAACGCCACTACTCAGCAATCTTTCATCGCTGAGAGTGAAAACAAGCACGGCTAAAGTGAAGTCAGATAAGACTATTTTGGGCTTTGTTGCAGTGGAATATTCTTTTTAAATTTTCAAATTATTGGATAATCCATTTTTTATTTAAAGAGAAACAAAAGCATGTAAAGCTTAGAGATAATGCAGAATTCAAAAAAAAAGATAAACAATAAGAAATCACTAGTTAATAAATTACATATTGTCCTCTTAGAAAGAGTTGTTCAAGTTACAAAATTAAAGCATACAAAATAGATAGTCAAACAGTGAGAGTGTGAACAGCTACGCACGCATGAATCTCTACGTGTATTTCTATCCTTTCTGTATTAGAGGGAAAAAAAAACTTAGCAAGACAAAACAAAACAAATTCCTATAAAAACATGAAACCAAAAAGTCGTATAAAACCACAGTACAAGGTGATCTACAATGATTGCTGTGTTGTTTCTTGTTATCTTCAATGGAATGTCCATATCATCAGGCATAATTAAATATAGCAGTATAATTGAGTAAAGCAGTACATAACAGTATTGGTAAAAATAAAACATTGTAGACAGTATAAGACTTCAAAGGCAGGTAATAATCAAACCTGAGTGGATATTCTAGTGGATCTTGTCATCTTAAGTGCAGTTGCCTATACTCTCAGACTTGATACTATCAATCATAACAGCTTTGAATAAAATCTATCAATACAAAACAGTGATCCAACAAACCAGATTCAATTATGATCAGTCATGGTAAGACAGTGTAGGTTTTACAGAGCTTTAGATTAAGTTAATAGGAAATTAAAGATGATTAGCATACTATATCCTGCCATTTTTGGGATTACTGTCTGTGCCCTCAAATCTAGTATAGGTAGAACGACTGGAACAGAATATAATACATCTAAGCAGAGTAGTGTGAGTAATGTGGGCTTTAAATCCTGGTGCACTACTAACAATATAGTGTATCAAGGCCATCTATGTTAGAGATT
>PVLA01016367.1:0-20957 GCA_004027455.1 Hydrochoerus hydrochaeris
CATTTCTGTCTCACTCATTTGGTGCTTTTGGAACCTGTTACCATACCATTCCCCAAACCTAGACAGCATGGGGAAACCACATTCAGGTGTTCCATCCAATGATCCCAGCTAAGGTCTGAGCATTACTGACTCACTATCAACCACCAGCAAGAGAGCCAACTTTCACACTATCCAATCTCCTATCTTTACAGCCTTTTTAATGGTCACTCAGTGAGGTAGCCATTCCTACTCTGAACCAGCCCAAATACAGATTTATAAGCTGTGGTCAGAGGGAGATGTGACTACAGAGGAAAGCCCAAGGAGCTAAAGTAATGTTTCTGGTTTTGAAGAAGGAGGAAGGACCGGGTCCATCAGCCAAGAAATGGGGTGATTTCTGTAAGCTGGGATGGTAATGAAATGGATTCAATTTTTTATGTCTCCACAAAAAGGATTAGCCATACCAGCCCATGCTGTGATTATTTCCCAGTGATATCCAGGTCAGAATTTTAATCTACAATACTGGAAAATAATAAATCTGTGTTGTTTCAAGCTGCTAAATTTAAGACACAATACTATTGACAGAAAATACACCATAAGCAAAATTTTAGGTGTAAGCATCAGCAAGTTGGATTTATACTGTTCAATTAAAACGCTAGGCAGAGAATGTTGACAGAAGTGGGAGAAGAGGGAGCAAATGTTAAATGATGAAAAGTCTTTGTGCCTGTCCAGAGACTTACAGCTATAATTTGCTATCAAATACAGCTATTGAGGGATTTTCAGTGTGTTGAATTTGCAATTTAGAAAACTGAAATTTTTTGTCTCGATGTACAGGACAATTGAGACTCACTGGAATTTTCTAAATATAAACAATGTGACAGCAATTAAAACCAATCACATTAGAGATATTTCTCAATAAGGGTCCATCTTCAGTGTTTTATGGCCAAACCTTGTTTAAAACACATATTTACTTCTACATCTACAGTCAAGCATGTGCCACCATGCCCAGATATGCCATGTACAGGAACCTGATACCCTGGATGAACAGAAACAATATATGTCATGAACATGAGCTAAGATGGTTACTATTAATTAAAGTGAAAATGAAAAAAGGAGACTTAGAGGAGGAGGGAGAGGGAGGTGGAACAGGAAGGGGATTTAAAGAAAAAGGAAACTAACTATGTTATGTTATATGTGCCTCCTCCCCAAGGTGAATGTAAACTTCATGTACTATGAACATGTAGTAATAAAGAATAATCTAATTTCAAAAAGCATATAAGAGAAGCTGTACTTGGTTTTGTTTCTGTTTCTGTTTTTTATTTTAAAACAAAAAGATTAAAAGTTATGATCAGAATTTCCAAACAAAATAATAGATTGACAATGGTTAGTGTATTACATAGTTATCTTCAAATTAGTTGTTCAAATTATAAGATACAGGCATGAAAAAATGATCAAACAATGAAAGCACAAACTATTGTTTTTGATGAACTAAGAGAGAGTGATAGTGTAATTATCTACCTTGTGTATGCATATAATATGTATAATCTTTTCCCTTCTTTCTTTGCTCCTTTCCCTCATCCTCAGCCCAGTTGTTCTTTCCTTTTGAGCAGTTTTTCCTCTCTCACCTTCACCATATCTACTGTACATTTTGTATCTTATTTACCCTTTCAGTGTTTTACACTAGGGAGACCATATGATGTTTACACATGCCAGTCTGAATTTTAAGACACAGGGAAACACCATACAATAGAAAATATGAAATGGTAAAATCAGAGTTTAAGATCATTTCTAAGCAATCTAGTGGAACTTGTGAATTTCTTATAAGTTGCATGTTCAATTTATAACAACAGAAATAACAATGAAAGCTGAGTGTTTTTGTCACCTCTCTACCCATCCCCACACAGAGCTTCACAGCACGATTATCACACTGTCCCCTAGGGATGGCTTCCTCTTTCTCCCACATTCAGTCTATCTTTCTCATGGTCCCCATACACTGCCCCTGAAATTTGATTTACCATGTTAGGTGTCTGTTTACAGATTCAACTGGATTTCTAATACTTCCTAAATTTGAATTTTTCAAATCTATTTAAATATTCCAATACCTACTTCACTCAATATTTGCCAAATTATATACTCTATTCTACCAAAGCAGCATCCTACATAGTTGCTCTGTGCTCTGCTAATTTTCCTTTCCTTAATAATATAGAGATTAAACATTGCAGAGAGAAGCTTAGTAAATGCTAATAGAATAATAATATCTATATTCTCATATTTTCCATTGTTCAAATGCTGACTCTGATATAACTATTCCATCACATGTGAGATTTATTTCATCTCCTCTCAATAACACCTTTTAAACCTATATAAATTATATCACTTTCTCCTATTTCTCATATGCTGTTTAAACATCATTTCCAGTTCTATTATAAATTCTCTTCTGCTGTAGAATTACGCTCTGCTCTTCTTTCTCCAGTCATCCAATAGATATTGAGAACCAGGGCAATGAATATGTAGCAGATGCCCTAAGGTACTGATTGGTTGATAATATAATGTTTATACAGTATATTAAAGTTTTATATCACACATACGTTATGCAGCTTCCTCAAGACCTCACAGATTTGTCTAGTTACACAGTACACGATGGGGTTCATCAGGGGTGGAACTAATAAAAACATATCTGCCATGAGGACTGTAACAAGGGGTGTTTGTGTTTAGCAAAGCGATGGATGGCAGCCAGGGTGATGACAGGTGCATAGAAGATGAGCACAGCGCAGATGTGGGAGACACAGGCATTTAGGGCCTTCAGCCTCTCTGTCAGACAAAACAAAACAAATTCTTATAAAAAACATGAAACCAAAAAGTCATATAAAACCACAGTACAAGGTGATCAACAATGGTTACTGTGTGTCTCTTATTACCTTCAATAGAACTGTCTATATCATCAGGCATATTTGGATATAGCAGTATAATTGAATATAGCAGTACATAACAATATTAGTAAAAACAAAACATTATAGACAATGTAAAACTTCAAAGGCAGGTAATAATCAAACCAGAGTGGGTATCCTAGTGAATCTTGTCATCTTCAGTGTAGTTGCCTATACTCTCAGACTTGATACTATCAATCATAACAGCTTTGAATAAAATCTGTGAATACAAAATAACAATCTGACAAACCAGATTCAATTAAGATCAGTCATGGTAAAACAGTATAAGTTATATAAAGCTTCAGATTAAGTTAATAGGAAATTAAGGATGATTACCATACTATATCCTGCTATTTTTGGGATAGCTGTCTATGCCCTCAAATCTAGTACAAGTAGAAAAACTGGGACAGAATATAATCCCTCTAAGCAGAGTGGTGTGAGTAATGTGGATTTTAAATCCTGGTACACTATTAACAATATCCTCAGTCTCCTTTTTAAAAACTATTCCTCCCCTTTCAGTGCCACAGGTTACTGCTCATTTTGGGTCCCACAAACTCCCTCAGGTTTTAGATTGGGGGGGGCAACCTGCTTTTTACCTAAGTGGTTCCAAACCTCCTTGCTCCTGGACTTGATCTCAAGTTGTATTTCTTTACCTACAAAAGCCTCAAGGTTTCCCTTCATTATAGCTGAGTAGTTCTCTACTGCACATAAGTATCCTTTCTTTCCATCCTATCTGCACATGGTGGTGAAGTTGCCCCAATTTCTCTCTGGCTCCATGTCACATAGAGCATTGTTTTCTCATATTTGATTTTCAGTCCATAAACCCTCTCTCAGGTTGATTATATTTCCTATACAGGGCATCTCAATGGACCCTACCTCCTGATCTACTCTTCCTGTATTTTTTTTTTTTAGTGGTCAAGGCCATCTATGTTAGAGATTATAGCTAAACTTTTCTGCTGTGCTATTTTTCTGCCATTGTTTGTCTAGTTTTCTCCTTCATTCTATTGCCTGTCCCATTCATTGAAGCCTTTCTTCCACTGTTCCTGAAATCCTTGTATTTTTTTATCTCTCTCTAGAATGTAGCTTCAGTATTCTCTGTAGGGTTGGATTGGTGGTCACAAATTCCCCTAGTTCCTCTTTGTCATGGAAGCATCTTGTTTCTCCATTAATTTCTAGTGACAGTTTTGCAGGGTACATCAATCTGGGCTAGAGGTTACTTTCTTTCAGGGCTTGGAACACTTCACTCCAAGCTCTTCTTGATCTGATGGTCTGTGTTGAGAAGTCTGCCATGAACTTGATTGGTTTTCCTTTATAGGTAATCTGCTTCTTTTCTCTGATGGCTTTTAATATTCTGTTTTTATATTGAATTTCTGGTATCTTGATTATTATATGTCTGGGTGTAGTTCTGTTTTGGTTGTAGGTGGCTGGAGTTCTTTATGCCTCATATATCTAAATATGATTTTCTTTTCTCATGCTTGGGAAGTTTTCCTTAATTCTTTCCATGAATAGCCTTTGTAATTCACCTGTTTGTATTCCTGCTTCTTCACTCATGTTTCTTATTCTTAAATTATAGTTTCTCTTGTTGTCTTCTAGCCTTTGTATTTTTACTGCCTGTTTCCTTGTTATGTTTAAGAGATCTTGCCTTTCATGATCACACATTGCAAACTTGTCTTCAAGTTTTGATAGTCTATCCTTAGTTTCTTTTAGGCAGTTTTGCCAGCTTTCAATGGAGTTTTTAATTTCCTGGTAATCTCTTTGAATCTGCTGCATGTATTCTAGATTTTCTTTATATTATTTATCAAAGGTTTGTCCCATTTTTTTGTGTTCCTCCCTTCTTCCATCTGTGTCTTCATGAGAGGTACTTAGGATTTCTTTTATTAATCTACTTATATCTTGCTTTACTTGATTTAATATTTCAGTTTTGAGCTTATCTACAAGGTCCTGAAGATATCTCTTGATGTCTATTGAAGCTGTGTCTGATGTTGCATGTTTGCTGCCCTCAGTCTCTTTTGTATTTCCCTCTCCTGAATTGATGTTCTCAGGGTTTTGGGCTGGGAACTTCTTTTTGTTTCTTTCTCTTTTCATATTTTTGGTTACTTCCATACAGGTGTATAGTGAAGGTCCCAGCCCTTTTCCTTGTTGGTTATAGTTCTTCTGAAGCATGCTGGTGAGGGATTTCTTCCCTCTCATGTTTGCTTTTGGTCATTGAGGTGTACGCATATGCTGGCTCCTTCCCACTGGGCCAGTCAACCTTCCGGGGCCTTCACTGGAATAGTGTGTGCTATGTGGCAGGAATCAGTTTGCAATGACTTATTGGGTCCCAGCCAGGGGCATGACCCAGGCCAAGCAGATCTCACCAATTTGCTCTGAGAAGGGAGCAACCAACTGAACTCACTGTCATTCCTAGTTCAGGCTCCTCCTGCCTGATTCCAACAGGACATTGTTAATCTTGTACCATGACTTGAAACCCATATTCTTTCCATCACTCTGTTTAGTTTGGTTATATTCTGTTCAGTTTTTCTACTTGTACTAGATCTGAGGGCATAGACAGATATTCCAAAGATAGCAGGATATACTACAGTAACCATTTTTAATTTCCTATCAACTTAGTCTGAAGCCCTGTATTGCTTTCAGTGTCTTGTTTTGACTGATTTTATTTGAATCTGTTTTGTTTGATCACTGTCTTGTCTTGACTGATTTTATTCAAATCTGTTTTGTTTGATAGTATCAAGTCTGAGGGTATAGGCAAGTACCCTGAAGACAATAAGATTCACTATGATACCAATTCTGGTTTGACTATTACCTTCTTTTGAAATCCTATAGTATCTCCAATGTTTTGTTTTTATTGGTTTTGTTCTGTACTGCTATGTTCAATTTTATTGTGCCTGATGATATGGGCAACTCTATTGAAAATAATGAGACACCATGGTAAACATTGTAGATCACCTTGCATTTTGGTTTCAAGTCGTGTACTATGTCCATCCTTTAGTTTTGACTGGCCCATTTTGTTTTTTCTGATTTGGTTTTATTCTATTTAAAATAAAAATTAAAAAGATAAAGGTATAGAAAGAATAACTTTAGAATAAGGCAAAAAGAAAAACCCAGTTTCACCAAATGAGTTATATACATTTGGAAAGTGTGTAACAGAAGAGAGCATAAGGCATAATTTGGCATTCAGCAGGGCAGTGGGACAGACTCAGATTTTAATTCTACTAGTTATTTATCTTTTTCTTAATTTAAAAAATAAAATTAACTATAATTGCTTCTTCATATGGATGCTCTGAATCTTAAGTCAAACTATTAATATAGGAATATAAGGTACTATCTATGAGAGAACATTCCTGAATTTCATTTCTTCTTGGAAGTCATATTTAATATTTTCCCTCCAGAAAATCAATTTATTTAAAAGTTCTTGAATACTATAGCCATGTAAAACATTAAATTTGAAAATAAATACATTGGAGCCATTTGGTTATAACTATTGCTAGTAGGAAGTTTATTGTGTTTCAGACTGATGTAGGTGGATGTAGCCAAATTTATTGCTCATCTTCACAGAAATTCTATTTTATAATCTGATTTTCATCAATAAGGCCAAGAGAGTCCTCAGAAAAATCTATATTTTTAAGAGTTCTTCATGTAATTTTTTGTTCCCAATTTAAAAATATATCCCATCTCTTTTTTCTCCCATCACCTTGCTAAGATACAAGCCATCTCTTATCATCCTCACATTTGGAACTGACTAAGCAGATGTTAATAATACACCTTTGCTTTTACAGGTTCAAGTTTGGCTTCATATATTGGATTTTTTATCATCAGTCTCCACTGCCCTTTTATCCAGCTCATTTTGTGCAATTCATCAAAAATGGGCTCGAAAAATGACTTTATTTATGTATATGTTTGTTTCAAATAATCTCTATAAAATCTGAGTACGATATTTGAATCGTATTTTTACATGTAGTATTCAAATTCAACTACTTTAATGTCCTATAAATAATACTCTTTTAAACTAATGCTAACCCTAAGGAAAACATTGATTGACAACTCAGAGACAGAAAATAATTCCAAAGATAAATTCACTTAAATAAAAATTCAGTTTAATATGATTGTGTTAATAATGGTTGAATGGACATTATTTGCCAGGCATTGTCCTTTGTGATGAAAATCATGAGCTCATTATGATACATTATGTTTTTAATGATTTCATTATCTATGGTAGCAGCAGGACATGTAAACAGAAAATCACAAGATCTTAGAGGTTCTGTAATATAATTACAGTGAAATAAATTACAGTAAAGGTACATAGACCCTGCTTGTAGTGATCACAAGGGAAGACTTCTAGGAGCAAGCTGCTGCCTACTACCCTGGCCAAGAATTGTTAAAGACCAATAACTGTCCTAAAGGACATCTGCACTATAGAAGTGACAGAGTGGCTAAATTTCAGATCATGACATTACCACTGCTTTTTCTGTTTTGTGGCCATCAGCTCCTCTAGAAGAGAGAATTTGTCCTTAATGAATCATGAAGACTCATCAAGTAAAAAGTTTGTGGCCTTGTTCTCACTCATAAAGAGTCCTCTTCCAAAGCCCAGTCTCCAAAAAAAACTCTGATATTCTTTTGCCAAGGAAGAGAAATTTGAATGCTTTAAACACACACACACACACACACACACACACACACACACACATATATATATATATATATATATATATAAAATTTTTTTTGTACTGGTACCAAACTCAGGACCACTTGTTTGACAAGCAGTCTCTGTACCACTGAGCTATATCTCAACCTTGCTTTTCATATCTTAATGATTCATTACCCTTGATAAATTTAATTCAACAAATGGAAAAAGTGTCAAACATTCATGGTTGGGCTGGGTGTTTAGCTCAGTGGCATAAGCATCTGCCTGGCAAGTGCTAGGTAATGAATTCAATCTCATGTTAAAAAAAATCATGTTAACTGAATCATCTGTGAACGCTTTCCACAACTCTGTGACATCTACTTATGGTATCAAGGGAGAAATAGGATCCAGAAAATACCAGCCCTGCTCATCACTAGGATAGCATATATCTAACCCTGATGCCCATCTTTGCTAGCCTGTAGTTCAGTTGACTAGGCTACATTAAACCTGTGACAATATATGTTGGATTACATATATTATTCTGTCACATTAACATGTGTTAGATGTTACATACAGCATATATATTCTGCAATAAGCTATCCTAAGCAAAGAGGAAATTTCCTAGTCTCTTTGACATATATTGTTGACCATACAGTAATGACATTTTCTAGACTGCTTCCTTTTGGAGATCATTGGAGTAAAATCAGCTTTAGAATCTCAAGGCCTTGCCTGAAAATCATTTGGATCAAAAGACTAAAAATTCAAGACAACACTCACTGATCTCTTAAAATACTATACTTCCTGAAATTTCCTTTAAAAAAAAATGCAAGACTCACTCTGAGCAGAGAAAAGGAGTTACTCTATTATTTATTCTGATTACATATTCATTGACTGAAGGTGGAGAAGAGCAAAGGTTTATAAAAGAATCGATTTAAAATTAGTGCCCTTTAGGTGGGCTTTTTTAAAAGTTGAGGGCAACAAAGTCATAGGACTGATCGAGACAATGCCTGTAATATTAATTCTTCTCCATTCTTCTTACAAATAAATAGTATCTGACTCTACATTCTGTTTAGAAGGAATGTTGCGGGGTTTTTTGTCTTAGAGTGTTTATTCATGAATAAACTGGGGATTACTCATTGAATTCCTACATTTCCAGCTCTAAAAAGAACTAGACAGACAAAATCCATGCTCTAGAGAGTTAACCCTTTATAATACAGTCGGTCAAGCACTGATTCTGAACCACTGTGAGCCTTCAATTCACCTTTAAGGTGTGCGCAGATACTGACCTCCTCTGTAAGCACCAACACAATCTTTTGTCATGACACCATTTTTTGAATACTCGTAATGGGTCCTTTTAAGTCTGTATGTGGTCAAGAAAGACACTTTGCTTCTCAGGCTATGGCAAGTATTTTGCTTTCCATTTCAGTTGTTCTCACACACTCTCCGCAGCTCTGCCTCACCTGTCAGCATCCCTGTGAACAGTTTTCTGCAGCCCCTCACTGTTGTCCTTGCTATGCACTCCACTTTGCCACAGCCTGATCACCTGGGCTTTCCCACCTTCCTTGTTAGCACCTGGGTGACTAACACTGGTGCTTTCTCAGAAGTTATGTCTTCAATAAATATCACTCGTTAGCATTTCTGATCAATAATTCCTTAAGCTTTGTGGTGAATTTCAGACCTTCACTGTAACAATAGTCTTTCAGAATGTTCTCCAGAAACAATATACTCAAGCAGAGTCATTTCTCTGAGGTTTTTATCATAAAAATATTGCAATAAGAAACAGATAAAGAGACATGTAACTCTAAAGAAATGCCAGGCTCAGCAAAGGATGCTTCTACTGTGTTGTACACTCCCATCCACCATGATAAATATTACCTTCTGTGAGGACACTGCTAAAACTATTTGATATGTGGCATTAGTTTATGTACACAATGATTGAACCAAGAAATTAAATATTTGGTTCTTTGATAATGAATTAAAATTCATAAAACACTATGAAAGCATAAAATACAAATGACAAAGTTTAGCAATCATTGGTATGACTGTTATATTTATCATAAAATATATATTTAAGAATCCATTTATACATGAGTCTGTAAGATATCATTAAGCAAACTGCCATCTATAATCCATAATCAATCCTTCTACATTTTTACATCAAAGGCAATTATGTAACACAAAATTTTAATTTTTCAATTATACCCAGAAAAATTCTAAGAATTACCTTCTAGGTAAAAAGTAGTTGCATGATCTATTTGGAACAAATGAATTCCCTACTTGTGTCCTGAGGCAGCAGCCAGCCACTGTGGTGGTTGAACTTCCTGTGCTGGCGACACTTTCCATTCATAACCACTTCCTCTTCAGATGAAGAATGTGAGCAAGAGGAAGAGACAGTCATCTTTCATTGTTCATAGTGTTTTCATTTAATGTCAAATGCCTTATTCCACTTTTACAACCAAAATAAAAATAGCAATTTTTTTCTGAAAGGCAATCATATGTTCTCAGCAGTTATTAGCAATTTCTAACATAGTCTTTTGGGATAATTTACAGTTCTGAACCATGTTCTAGAAAAACATTTCCTGCAGTAGTTGCAGGATTTATTCCTAATATGTCATGGATAATTATTTCTCTTGTTACTGTAAGAAACTTAAATTCTTTTGCTGCAAACTTTAAGTCTGCCATGAGCAATATACTTTCAGAAACAGAGTACTTTGGCTACCACGTATCACACATCAACATCATCTTAAAGGAAATTAAAACATGGTGCATTGGATATCAATAGATGTAGCACCCCAACCTGGCCTTCTTGCCTACTTTCTTGACAAATGAAGAAGCACTCTGTTGCATTCTCTTATTTCATGACATCGGAATTGTTCAAAATTGTACTTTATTTCCCAGGGAGGGAAACATGCTAAAAGAAGGGAGATAAACACGTCCACAAAGTGGCATAAATAATTTGGAACTGACTCATCATGCTCGTTCTCAATTCTTCTGAAATTGAGATCACCACCTTCTTTCTGATTGGAATCCCAGGTCTGGAACGTGCTCACAGGTGGCTCTCCCTTCCCATCTGCCTCATGTACCTGGTGGCCATCCTGGGAAACTGCACCATCCTCTTTGTGATTGGGACTGAACCCTCACTTCACGCACCCATGTACCATTTCCTTTCTATGTTGGCTGTTTCTGACCTGTGTCTGTCCCTTTCTTCCCTCCCTACTATGCTGCGGATTTTTGTGCTCAATGCCATAGGAATCTCCCCATATGCCTGCTTTGCACAAGAGTTTTTTATCCATGGATTCACAGATATGGAGTCCTTTCTGCTCCTGGTCATGTCTTTTGACCACTTTTTGTCCATACACAAAGTAGTACACATTACTACTTTGAGATACAACTCTATTCTCACTAGTGCCAGGGTAGCCAAAACAGGGCTGGCATTTCTCATCAAAAGCATACTGCTAGTGCTCCCATTTCCTTTCCCTTGCGTGAAGACAAGGGAAATTCGGCAAAAAGTTATAGGGAAACTGGGTCTAAAGTAGAGTTATGGGGAAAAAAGTATAAGGTAGGTTCAACCAAGCTACCAGGGAAGAAAACAATACCTGTCTAAGCAACTGTTATCAGTTATTCATTATATTTCTTATTCATCTTTATTTTCAGTACAACCTATGGTCCAGGTACATAATTGGGTCTGGAAACCTAGGAATGGCATGAGTATGGATAGGAGCAATAATGTACATTATGAATTAAGTTATTGTTAAGGACATTTTGGTTTACAACACAAAAGTTAAGTACTATACATCAGGAAATAGATCCTGTCCATAATAATGAGTAACAGAGAAGTAGATTGTTAAAGCATGTAATGATAATTTTCTTTCTGAGCTATGCTATAGTTTTTGACAGATGTTAGTTAACTTTGTATGAATTCCTGATTTTCTATCTTGTAAAAGTCTAAGATCAAGTAGAGTAGGTTAGTAAATATTTCCTTTGCTTTTTCCTTAGTAATCAAATAGGAATGAACAGTATTTCTTTTACCTCTTAGAGCTTTTATGCTCTTGAATTTTGATAATAAACTCTTTAACATTTCTTAAAAAAATATTTTTTCTTTAAAATATTTAAGAGATGCAAGAAGTAGTATCTACTATAAATGGAAGCAGGGGATATTGTGCTATGAATAAGAAATAGGAAAGAAAATAATGTGTACAATAATTTAAAGGAAATGCTAACCTTGATTATGTGCTGTAAATTATCTGTTATAAATTAATAGTTTTTTGGTTGTTGAAGTTTTGAATATTTTGCATAATGATCTAGTCAGTTACATCAAACAAGTTAGAAATAATTTTAACATGGTAAAAACATGTAATATGTAATATAAAATCTTGTGTATACATATATGACTCCATATGTTTTAAAAGATGTAAATTCTTAATGATTATTGGGTTCCTCAAATGATATTTTGTAAAATTCCTTTCTTTATGGTTTGTCTTTTATTTGTGACCATTTATTACTAGACAAAGATATAAGTAGTGTTTATAATAAGCCAATCCTTAATATTTTGTACATGCATCAATAGAAAACTACTATTAATAAATTTGAATGTTTTACTGCTTGCATAAGTTGAACAACTAATATTACTTCTGTTACAAAGAACAATTTTGAAAAAGTTTTTCTCTGTTGGCTAAATATGCTTATATTTTACGTTCCCAGGTGAATTCAAATACATTTTTCAAGAGCTTATGCTAAGTAGATAACCACCTAACAAGGGCAGGAAGTATTGAACTTGATTGCGTTTTCTTTGTTCTTTCTTAATGAATCAAAATATGCCAGAGTCCAGCTGCGGCAGGGCAGAGGGTTCCCAAAGGTGGACAGGGAGTCGGCGAGTGAGAGACAGAAGACACTGCACACACATCTGTGAGTGAATCTGAATTCCCCTTTATTTTTTAGAAGCTGGAGTATATATTTGCTAACCTTTGGCAGCAACCCCCAGCCCAAGCAGGAAGCACCCCAGGCTTAGGGCCAGGCAGGGACAATCCTAAACAATAGGTTTTAATTAATCTCAACTCCAAGCAGGAAGCACCCCAGGCTTAGGGCCAGGCAGGGACAATCCCAAGCAATAGGTGTCAATTAACCTCAATCCCAAACAGGAAGTGCCCCAGGCTCAGGGCTAGGCAGGCACAATCCCAAGCAATAGGTGTTAATTAACTCTTTTCACCTTTGTAACATCTCAATCTTGTTACTTAGTTAGCTTGGGAAATGTAAGCCAATGCACCTGGATGCCTGCAGGAGGAAGAGATGTGTGAGGCTATCATGACGCTCCCTACATTTTTTCCTTTATCACTTATGGGAGTGGCAGTCCCTGTGAGGACAGCACCTGTCTTAGGTCAAGGACTCTTCATATGAACCCAACCAGGCCTTACCCGTCATGGGCCTGCAGGACAGCAATAGGTCCTGTGCCTGTCTTAGGCAGCCAGTGGTGTAACATGTGTGTCCTAGTTGCCCGTCTCTGGCTGCCTGTCCAGTGTCTCAGGGCAGTTGTCTCACAGGAACCCCGCAAATCCTCCTCCATGAGCTCTCCCACCCAAAACTCCCGCATAAACTCTCTCACACTACTCACAGAAGGCAAAACCCCACAACCAGTCCTCACAAAGGGGTTATCTAGAGGGCCTCCAGCAACCCCCCTGGAATCTCCACCCTCAACTCCATATTGAGCATTACATAAAAACATACACATGTGAACTACACAAATTACAATTATCAGCACAAAACATTACAAGGTCCTTGAGCCCAATTCCCACATGCAGTGTCCTTTTTCTAGAGAAGCGATTCCTTGAAGCGCTCTCCTCCACCTATGGACCTTGTCACAAGGCATGGATGGACAAGGACGCGGCAAAAATATTTTGTTATAATACTTAGTTCAAGTCTGTTCTTCCTGCTGTTTTTTGTTTTCATTGGTTCCACAAAATATGTATAAACTAAAATTAATGACATAGCTCTAGTAATTCCACAGTATTTATAAACTGACATGTGACTAGTAGACTGACACATTTCCTAAATTATTTGAGGGAGACAAGTGAATCAGAACCCCCCCCCCAAAAAAAACCCTAACTTTGGCAGGTTAAAATATGCTAATAATTTACAAGGACAATGAACATCTAGAATAATATAAAATCCTACTTTCAAAATCATGAGCAGTAACTAGTAATTTTAAATCATTTTGCCTCCAAGCAATGCTTCATTTACCATTAAATCAATGAAGATGCAAATATCAGCATAAAAAAATAAGAAGGAATGTCAATGCTTCTTTTGGTGTTCACCCAAATTCAGAAATTCAAATCTGATTCAGGCAGGAAAGACTAAGTCATAGAATGACAATAAATTTTTCTTCTGGATCAGAGAGTGAATTTGATAAATAAAAAATTAGTCTTTGTAAAATTATCACACATATTTCATAATTTCTCATTAAGTTTGGAATATCATTTTGGGTATTTGTCAAAATAATGATAAAATTGATTTTACTGGAGAATATGGGATATAAATAAATAGAAACTGAGATTAAGTCAATATAGTCATAGAATTTATTAAACAGATGTAAAATTGTACAATTTGTTCAATAAATGAATGAGCACAGTAGGAAAAAGTAAATCATGCACTTCAACACACTATATGTGTGAAAATTTAACATACAAGAAATATCTCAAACATTAAACAAAAAAATTCCATTAGTCAAATAAATCTGCTAGGAACAATAACATATATATGATATATGTTTGATATTTTGTCACACAAATAAATTAAAATAATAATTGAATGCAAAGATAGCTCTCAATTTTACTTAACTGCAACACATAAACAGTCTTTGGATGGGAACAATTTTCCAGGGAAGTAGCAATGGAAAATTACTTTAAAGTGCAATTAGCTATATAAATAATGTTTACATAATTATAAAATGAAAACTAATAAAATATATTCAATGTTTACAAGATACCAAGCATTGAGCTGTTTACTTCTCTTAACAACATTAAAGTTCTCAAAAACACAGAAAATAAATTTTATTATCTACTCTAGTTCTTTACATTAGGAAAGTTTTCCAAACCATTTAACAACTTTCCAAAGATACAGAGTTCTAGAGTTTTAGGAGATTGAACCTAAATCCAGACCATATGATGCTTAATCCTACAATGCAGGCAATGTTAGATTCAAAGTTATTTTCCTTTCCTCCAAATTTAATAATTTGTATTTCCAGGAATCTAAGAATATAATCAGTGGTGTTATCAAATATATACTTATACAAATATATGTCAAGAGTTGCTGAAATGTTAAATAGTAATAAATAGGACTATAAACTATGATAAAAATATTATTCAATATATTTATTTCTCCCATATAACCCAACATTAACAATTAAGTGGTATATACTAGGTAATATATTAGATATTAAGGATTGAGCGGAATACAAGAGATTAGGTGTGATTTCAATCAAATGATAGAGATGGAGAAAACAAGTAAGTTACTACACTCACTGAGTAAAGTGTGGTAAGTTCAAGAACAAATAAAAATTATAAATTATGCATTTTGAAGAATTAAGTTTCCTTGAGGAAGTGAAGTCTAATATAAAAAATATAATTTCATGGAAACTATTAATAATCACAAAAATAAGAAAAATACATGTGTAACTAAACAGTTATCTTAATTGAAATATATGTATGCATTTGTGTATATAGAGTCACAGTAAAAAATGATCAAGTGCAACAAAAATTTTTAAAAGAGCAAATCAGACATAATCTTTCATCAGCAATGTTATGAACAATCCTTATCTTCTTAATAATTTTCTATATTTATTCATATATTCACAAATTTTGATTATTAAATGTGACATAATTAGGAAAAACTCAAATACATTAAATATATGATTAGAAATTACAATAAAGCACAAATTCATATCTAATTTACAATTTCCACATAGAGACAAAGCATATCTATAAGAATATTCTTGATATGGAGCAGACAGGTTACATGTTGAGCAAGTTATAAAAAGTTATATTTGGGGTAGTAGAAAATTAACACATGTAAGGAAGACTGCTTCAGGTACTGATCATCATAAAACTGCACTCTTCCACAGCAATCATCTAATACTCTTAAAATTTAGACTTTTTTTGCATTAAGAAGCCAATACAGTCTTAGAAACATTACTTTGTATTCAAATACAATGATATTTCTGAAGTATAATGTGTGAACATTCACATGATGTAGAATAAGTAGTGACCACGATTATATTCACATCAGTTCATTTTAGGGTTATTTGGCCAATTAATTTTGATGCTAAGAAAATATATTAAAGAATAATTTAAGTGTTTTTAAATGGGAAACTGTAGATCTGTTAATAGGAAATAGTAGATCTATAAAAAAACAAAACTTCTAAGTTCCTCAAACACAGTAACACAGTGCTCTCGGTATCTGTAAGAGCTGATGCAGACATGGTCAGATGCTTAGATGAGACTGTGATGTGAGACAGCTGCTCCATCAGGGTCAGAGTCTCTGCCACTGTGTGACACTGTCTCAGGAAATGTGTTTCATTCCCAGCCCACATTCGATCCTCAGATAATGCCAAGGAACTTTTTCCAGCACTTCTAGATGCCCAACTCTGTGACAATCTTCTCTGACCTATCTCAATCCTCAAATTCTTACCTAAAATCATCTCATGAATTATTTGAAGGATGTAGTTTCATTTCAGGATTACTAATAGAATGTCAATCTAAAAAAGACAGCTTCCCTTAATGTTTTTTCTGCAAAAAAAAAAATGTGTAGAAACAAGATATGTCTTGGGACTGCAACTTTCACATAATAATCCCTTGTTGTTTTGGGGTTTGGGGATTTTTTTTCCTTAAAGAGGACAGAACCAAAGAGCCACTTATTTGGAAACAATATGAGAATATACACTTGTGATATAATGAATATTTGTCATATAATTGTTGTACCCTGAAAGGCTGCACCCCAAAATAAAATGAAAATTGTAAAAAGGCAAAAAGAATAAAAAGGCCAAAACGTATTAGAGGGAAAAGAAGAGAGCGCTTTATTATTTAGGCTGGTATCCAGTGACACAGTGTGAGGGTGGAATTTACACTGCTGTGTAACGTGGCTAAGATTTGGGGGTGGTTTATAAAGGAAAAAAAAAACCGCAGAGATGTGGAGGGGCCCACATCTGTGCATTCCTGAGGAAATGGGACATCCTGTTTTCTCTCCTTTTTAAAGGTCAAGGGGCGTGGCACATATAAAACAGAATGGCAGCACTAAGAGTTAGAGTACAACAATAATGAGTTACAAAGACTTCCCACAAAGTGCAAAAAGTCAAAAAAAAAAAAAGATTTTGGCTGTAGTGTTTGACGTGGAAACTGGAAAACTGAAATTTTTTCCAACTGCACTACTTTCTATGTTGACCTCTGCATTGTTTTTTCCCAATTTAAAATAATGACTTCTTTCCACACAATTTGAGATGTTTGTATAACTCCAATGACATATCTAAAGGAAAAATTATTTATGAATAATAAGTGACTACTGTTGGTAATTATTTGATAAAAGCATGCTGTAGTTTTAGCAGAACACGATCACAGAGCCCTCAGTGTTTCACCAGAACAACAAAAATCTGATGCAAACAGAGCAGTCTGGGCCTGGTCGTGTTTCTAACTACCAAGGAGTAGGAGACTGGTGGGGAGGGGGCGCCCAAGTCAGAGCACCTGCTAAGTGCACTGTATTCAGGCATCAATTATCCCACATGTAAATAGCATCTCATAAGTGTATGTTGAAGAAAAATGCAGACTTACTCCTAGCATCATATCAATTCAGTATCTGACATTAGTTCTTCACCAAGTAAATACTCTTAACAAAGATAGTGTCAATGTTTCTGAACAGCATCAAAATCATCCTGAAACTCCACATTGACAAGTATAATGGGGTGTAAACCAGCAGGTGCGTTTGACAAACGATGCAGTCCTAAGGCCAAGTCAGCCCTGAAAAACTAAAAGATGGAGTCAGACATAATCTGTTTCTGCTCCTCTGGATGGTTTTTCAATCCTACTGAAATAACTAGGACCTATTATTTTCTCCATTTTACACTTTGGAATCAGAATGGAATCAGAATCAGAAATACATTAGAATATTTAGATAATGAAAAAATAACAACAGGTAAGATAAACATTTATATTGAACCTATCAGAAATATATAAAACAGCAATTAGAACAGTAAAAGTATCACTGTTACTACAAAATGATTAAGATAGAATTACTGTCAGTATATCTCTCTAGAAGTGACTAAGAATGAAAAACAGAGCACAAGATTTTCTGAGTTTCCAATTACAAATTTCTACCTGTGTGCCTTTCCACATGCATGTAACATTCCCTTTACCAGCTTATGGAAAAATCTACATTGTTCCATAAGAAAAATAAAAATTTAATGTCGGGGTAAAAACAGATCTCAATTGAATATAAAAATAAAAGTATTATAATTTATTTCTTGTCAAAGAATTATTTTTAAAGCAGATATATTGTTCCAATGGATTAAATTGATTTTACTGTAGTTCATGTATTTGTTTTAAACTTTGAGAAACATGTAAGCCGTTTGTTTGGTTTTGAAGTATGGATATTTTTTAATCCCTTTCAGAAACTCGAGACAAAGTTCTTCTCCTCTTCTCGCTCCTGTGATCCAGCTGGAACAGCCTCAGTTCCCACAATGTTTGTGGATGACACTGTCCCAAATCGCTTCCCTCCTTAACCATAATTTATGAGCTAGAATTTATACCCCTTTGATCCTACCTCCCCGCAAGTCCTCTCCCTTTGGTGCCCCTTAAACTTTTGAACTGGAACAGCTGCATCGTGGCCTGGCGGATCACTTTTGTCTTCAAGCTGTAAATGACGGGGTTCAGTACAGGTGCTAACAGCAGATAAATGTTGGCCAAAGTGCTGCAGATCACTCGTGGAGTGGAACTGAAAAGACGGTGGGCTAAAGACAGGCTGATCATCGGCACGTAAAACACTGTAACAGCACAGATATGACAGACGCAAGTGCTGAGAGCTTTTTGCTGCTTCTTTGGGGTCACAATGCTCAGAACAGTTCAGAGGATCAGGACATAGGAGAAAAGAATGAACAATAAGTCAGTGCCATTCAGGTAGAGCTGAAGAAACATCCCTCAGAAATTGGTGAGCCACGTCTTGGAATACGCGAATTTAATCACATCTGGGTGGTAGCAAAATGGGTGGGAAAGCTCGTGACCTCCGTGGAAAGACACATTGATCAAGGCCATGACACAGGGGAAAAAGAAAACCACTTGCCGTATGCACACAGTTAGTGCTATTACCAGGCTCATCACGTCTGTGAGGACAACAGCATACTGCAGAGGGTTACAGAGAGCCATGAAGCGGTCAAAGGCCATGGCCACCAACACCGAGGACTCCAGGAAGGAAAAAGTGTGCACAAGGAACATCTGGATGAGACAAGCTTTAATACTGATTTCCCGGGCATGGAACCAGAGAACCCCAAGCACAGTGGGAAGGGTTGTGATGGTCAGACACAGGTCAACAACTGAGAGCATGGAGAGGAAATAGTACATGGGTTTGTGGAGACTCCGCTCTGCAACAATGATGACCAAGATCATGCTGTTTCCCAAGAGGGCAACAGTGTAGAGGCAGCAGACAGGAATGGAGATCCAAACGTGAGCGCGTTCCAGGCCAGGGAAAGCAGTGAGGAGGAAGCTGGAGGAGGAGGATGTAGTGTTGTTGAAAATTAACATGGTGAGTGGAGGACACACCCTGAAAGCAAACACAGCAATGGTAGTATTTATCATTTGAGCTTTGTTGGGAATCCTAAGCCTTTAATAAACCCCTCCCAAATCACACAATTGTGTCTCTTTATTCAAAACTTTTGACCTAATCTCTATATGTAATTAGAGCTATCACACATGTCTCTAGTGTCTCAGAATGCTCTTATTAGATTCTGGCCCATTTTGCTGTCTCTGGTTTAGGGACATTTCCAGTTCATAAGCATTGACTCCTCAGGTTCATTCAAACATTATTTTTCAAACTAGTATTGGCTGCTAAAAAGAAATGCTTATAGAATTATATCCCACAGATGCACACATTCCAGCAAAACAGCTCTCACAATTACAACCTGATGGGGCCTTAGACTAAGTCTCCAAGCTATATATGTTTCTCCACAAATAATGGAAAAGTACATAAGCTGAGAGGGATGTATCCAGAGGCACCCTCGAATCTGAATCGAGAATTATCATTTTTTAATAGCTGGCATTCTTTATCTCACTTCCTGTATGGGAATAATTTCAATAATTCTGCCCTTCTTTTTCCCCACTTCACAAGAGACTGGGATTCACTGTGCCCTTTATTTCTGTCCTTCTGCAAGATTTTTCAGCCTAATGAGATAACTAGGACCTGTTACTTTCACTATTTCACACTTTAGGGTTTTGTTCTCACTCCTTGCTGTGGATAGCTCCCTTATGAATTTGAACCTGTTTACTGTGAGCAAACTGTCCTAAAGAACCTTATGCAGATTTCCAAACATTGTTCTGAATGAATGACTTCCAATGTCCTGATTTAGTGCCAGTAAGTCTAGACAAAACACCTTGCGCCATATTGGTTTCTACCTCTGTTATGATACTTTGATAAGGTCATGATGAGAATTTAATGATTCACTGTGAAGAACACGCCCTGCTTTATTGCTACTTTACAATTGGACCAGAAATGTTTGCATTATTTTATGTTATCATGAGGACACAGGAACAAATTCTGCACTCTTCCTTGTTTCTTGTTCTTCTTTTGATGGTTGAAACAGTTGTGTCAATTTACAGAATTTTTCCAAATTCATTAATTACCTTCTTTTGTGGCCTAGCTATGTCCATGCTTGAATTTACTTGAGATCACTTTCAGTCATGGCAAAAGGCAAGGGAAACATTCCACAGTGTATGACAAGTGAAAGTGAATTAGGAAATAACAAAAAGAGAAGATCTAAGAAACAGCCAGTGGATGTGGGCCTACAAATTGGGATTTTAGATAGTTCATGAGTCTCTTATTCTGTGAGAGCTATCCAGGAACTGTGCAATGCAAAATTTACTGTGCAACGCAAATATTAATTTATGCATGCTTTTTTAACATTCTGTATTCTTACTGGATCATATTTCTATATCCCACTAGAATGCCCAACAGGGAATAAAAACATGTTCATCATTTTCTCCAAAAGCACATGATTGGCACTTAATGCATATTGCTATATTTTTACATGACAAAGGATGGAGAAATAAATTAAGATTACAGAAATATAGATTAAGCCCAGAAGTTTTGAGGAAATGATGAACCATGAGGAAATTACCTCCCTAGACATTATAGCATGTAATACTCTGCCAGTGGAAAAAGAGAGTCCATAATAAGAGAAAAGAAAA
>PVLA01016368.1:9589-21066 GCA_004027455.1 Hydrochoerus hydrochaeris
GGGGCGAGGCTGGGGATTGGAGGGGGTTGGCCAGGCTGGGGGTCTCCAGCAGGGTGAGGCTGGGGGTCCCGGGGGGGGGCGAGGATGGGGGTCCCGGGGGGGTGAGGCTGTGGGTTCACGGGAGGGAGAGGCTGGGGGTTCCCGGGGGGGGGTAGCCAGGCTGGGGGTCCCCAGCAGGGCGAGGCTGGGGTCCCCGAGGGGGGGCGAGGCGGGGGGGGGGGGCGCCCTCAAGGCCTCAGCGGCGCGAACCAGGCTCTCGGCTGCAGCCCACGGGCGCCACCCAGCGGGCAGCCTGGGCTGGGGCGCTGCGGACCCGGAGCCGGGCGCTGCCCAGAGCTGAGGCCCGCAGGGTGAAGGACGGAGAACCTCGAGGCCCGAGGTCCCCAGCACGGCTCGGGCGGTGCCGGCCAAGGTGTCTGCTGTTTGGGCCCAGCAGCGGCGCTCCAGACGGACGGACGGACGGACGGATGAAGCGCGCCCCAGCCCGGCGCCGGGGCAGCAGGGGGCGCCACCCGCTCACGGCCCGGCGTCCTCGGCGTGGGGGACGGGGGTCCTTCGTGCCTGCAGGGAGCGCAGGGCTCAGGTTCGCAGCCCGCTGTCCTCCTGAGGCCCGGAGGAGCCGGACAGTGGGCGCGGGACGCGTGGCCGGGTCGGGGAGCTGGTGAGCCCCGGGCCGAACGCAGCTGGGGACCAGGCGGTTCTGGGTAAAGCACCCAGCCTCGGGTCCTCTGAAAATGGGCCGAGTCCCTATGGGGGTCACGACAGTCTCCCAGGGTCCCCTGAAAGTGGCAAAGGCCTCTGTCCAGGCCTGGAAGGAGACCGGAAGCAGTGAGTGGGTGTCTGTGACCTCGCCTGTGCTGGGCACTGGGTCCCTGGGGCAACTGCACAGAGTGCTGGGGAGGCCGTGCCCAGAGCTGGGAAGACACCACGTGGGGTGATCGCCGTCACTCCAAGAGCAGATGCTCGCTGGACTGGCCGTGTATCCCAGCTGGGCACAGCCCAGCTGATGCCTCCCAGAGGAGACACCTGGAAGGAGGCTGCTCCACCGGCCTGCACCAGGGACTGGACTTCTCCAAAAGGAAGCTGACATGCCAGGGGGACACGGGGTGCCATGAGCCACTAAGGGACAGTGCGTTAAAGGACAGTGGGCATGGGCAGGGGCAGATAAAGCCATCGAGGCTGGCTCCCACAGCTCTGTAGTGTATGCATACCCTCGACATGAGGTGTGGGATTCCTCCTTTGCTGGAGCCCGGAAAGGGCTGGCAGAAGGCGCCAGTACTAGTGCACAACTCTCCCTATGTCTTCACAACTCTTCTGGGACCACGGTCACAGAGGCAGCTCTTGGAAGCAGGACGACCCCAGAGGGAGCCGCACATCGCCTCCCTGGGCCGCAATCGCTAGAAGTTGAGGGTGGACCGGGTCTTCACTCCACCTGGAAAATCTGGAACCCAGAAAGCACTGGGAACCTGTTAGTTGAGATGGGACACTTGCTTGGCACCTACCAGTCCCCTGTGTGTGGGAAGGGGGGACACTTATTGATCCGCTGAAGGACAGCTGGGATGTCCCTGGCCTTTAGAGATCATGAACAGAGCTGCTGTGCACATTTGTTAACTAAGAAATTGTGGGTCCCCACATGCAGGCCCGCAGTGTGGAGTCCCTGAGCCTTCCCTGGCCTGTGGGTGCCCTGCATTCTGGGGTGCCCTCCTGCTCGGTGTGCAGTGCCCTTGCCAGGGCTCCCCCTTGTGCCCACTGACGGCAACATCAACTCACTCCTCTCTGAGGGCCTGGAAGAAGCCTTGCTCCATCTGCCCACTTGCCAGTGCCAAGTCCTTTGTTCTGCCTGTGGCCTTGCTGAACTGGGGACAGTTGCAGTGATTTACAGGAGCAAAGCCTGCCTGCCTGGTCTCTCTCTTGGCTGGGCTCAGTGTTCTCCAGAAAGCACAGCTCCTGTGGGTCCTGCCCCTAGAAAGCCACCTTTGGGAAACATAGGCCAGGCAGGCCTGTTTGGCTGAGACCGAAACAGTAGTAATAATGGCGTTGGTGTTGGTCGTCTATGGAGAAAGAAACTGAAATTTCCTGTCCCCTTGTGGATGACAATGCTTATGAACTTGGGTTGAGCACTTCCTCTCTCCCTGGATGGGACCTTCTCAGAGCATCAGGAAAAGTTTTCTGTCCTCAGGAAGTAGTCACAGCCCTGCTTGGTCCTAAAGAGAGAAGGTGGCAGAAGTGGTGTCAGGTGCAGGGCTGTGGGGTGGACAGGGCACTGGACATGGTCAGCCATAGTTACCTGATTGGGCCCCTTAGCCAGGCGCCACGAGCTCAGGAGAGCTGTGCTAATCGGCCCAGTGGGGCAGCGACACCTTCATGGCCGGGTAATTGGGCCCTGGGGTCCCCACATTGCCGCGCAAGGGGAAGAAGCCACTGCCCCTCTTCCCATTGCTTCCTTTAAACCGGAATCACACAGACAAGAGTGGGCTGCTCTCAGGACTGCAGGGCTGAATCAGAGGTGCCACGCTGGGGCAGTGGGCAGGGAGCAGCCGACCTCAGGGCTACGTAGGGTGGGGGCCACCACGGGGACCCTGCAGCCCCCACGGTAGGTTGACACGGTCCTTCCAGCTCCATAAGGTGACCATGGCTGGAGACCTCTCACTCCCGGCAGGGATGCCCCTCCGGGAACCCTGCCTCCAGCACAGGCCCACGCACGCCCTCCGGCCCAGCTCCACACCCTCCAGCACAGCCCCACATCCTCTGGCACCCGCCTTTTCAGTCTGAGATCCTCGCCAGGCCCCATTCCCACTGCCCACCTTGTCCACCCCGTCCTGTTGGGGTGGGGAATGTCCACTTGCTGGGCATCCTGTACCCAGCAGGGTGGTGGACCCTGCTCCGCATCTCCACACCCTGCCCCCAGGACAGCCCACCTGCACCCCTCCCTCCAGCCCTGATGTGCTCAGGAACACAGCAGGATGCCTGGACCCTGGCCTTCACTATGGCCTGCCATGGAGGTGTGGGTGGACCAGAGCCCAGGATACGGGGAGGATGTGGCCCCTTTCCGTCCCCCTTCCTGCCCACTCTCGCTCATTTTCATTTCCACTCATCCCATCTTTGGTGAGGACAAAGTGACCAGATGACTTCTTCATGGTTGGGAAGTTTGGGGGCTGCGAGCCAGGCACAGGGGCTCGGGATCACTGAACACAGCGTCCCCCAGCACTCTGCTCCTGCCAAGTAAGGAAGGAACCAAGGGAGGGTCCATTTAGGAGCAGGACAGCCCCTCCCCCGACCCTCCTGGGGTGTGGCCGCCCTGCACTGGGGTAAGAATCCAAATCCAGACCTGCCGCCCATCCCAGCCAAAGCCCAGATGCACTGCCACAGAGCGCCCCTTCCCCTTCCCCATGGGTCAGGCTGGACTCTGGGCAGTGCAGGTCTGCAGGGAGGGAAGGGTGGGGAATATTCCAGGTCCTAAGCTCCTCTGCTGCAGCCCACTTGAGGGTGCACTGGTTTGTGGGGTGCTGCTGGGGACTGCCCTTCCCCTGAAGGCTCTGGAAGACTTGTGTTTGGTGTTAAAACTTGGGATTCTTACGCATATCTGTTCCACTGTGAAAGCCCAATGGAACAGAGGTTCAAAATGCTTCCAAACAAAACCCCTGGCTGTCCTCCGAGACAACAGACAAAACATAAAGGATGCCGTTTACCGGGAAATGGTAAATTTCTACCTTGCAGAGTGAATTTCACTTCTCCTGAGCGGATGCTGTGCTTCCCGTGTCATCTCCCTGATCCTGTCAGCAGTGTGTTTGCAGGAGGCACCTTGACTCCCAGGGAAGTGCAGTGCGACCTTCAGGATGTAACCCGCCCCCACCCCCGCCCCCTGTCCGGGGATGACCCCTGCCACTGTCCAGGCTTTGCTCTTCACAGTGGTGACCAGGATCCTTGCCTTGGCCCCAAAGGCCCTTGGTGACCTCCTCTCTTCCAGGCTGATGCCACCTGCCACCTCCTCCTGCCCTGTCCCAACCCACTCTGGTGGGGCTAGGACTGGCCCCCAGCTGCCCTTCACACCTCCGGGGACCTGATGTGGCCTTTGCACTTCCTTTCCCCATTCTCCACCTGTGTTCCCAGAAAGCCACATGTCTATTCTCATCTGCTTCCAACTTCACCGGGGGTCACCTGCTCCTCGGTGCTGCCTCTACCCTGGCCGCCCAGGCGCACCCCGCCTCATGCCTCCCACTTACTGCTCTAATGTTCTCAATAATATATTCACATGCTATGAGCATTATTTATTTTCAGGCTTCTACCCAGCCTGCACTAGAACTTGCCTGGTATTTCATGGAAATGGGCTGGGTTTTTTCCCTGATTTTTCCCAGTTGTCTGGAACAATGACCCTGCATAGTGGGTGCTTAGTAGAACAGACTTTTGATTAGGTGGTGCTATGTGCCTCTCCCCCTGATTGTGGCACTGAACCCAGCCTCCTGTCACAGGCTTCCTCCTGGTTCTGTCTGCTTGGTGACCAGGGACGTGGCGAACTCAGCAGGTCCCTAACTAAGCTCTTCGCCTTTCTGTCTCTCCACAAATGCGCTTTCCCTCCTGTACTCAAATTCTAAAGACAGTAGAAGCCTGTGAGACACCCCCAGGCCCCCCATTTCCAGACACATCTAAGAGCAGTGTCAGGAGCCCAGAGGAGCCATGGGCTTTGACTCCGGATTTCCCACGCATTTCCTGTATTCTGCCATGGCTTAATGGTGCTACTCATTATTTTCAATATTTATTGTATTAAATCATTATTTTAATTTATATTATATTTCTCTGATACAAAATAGCAAATCTTTTTCACTATCTTTTCTCTTTTTCCAGAATTATTTTGGGCATTCCCATCTGTTCACGCTTCTAGACGATTGTAAGAATTATTTCATCCTGTTTCAAGAAAAAAACAAAATTTCATGGGATTTCAGTTAGAATCAAGTTAAATTTCAAGGTGGATTTGGAGATTCCTGCTCACAATATTCTTCATTGTCATGCAGAAAGGTTCTAACTGGTAATCACTGGCATAAGGGAAGACCACAGATTTTACTGTTCAGTTTGAAATTCCCTGCTAGGATAGTGTTCTGGGTTTTCTAGGCTAAAAATCATGTGGAGGTGACAACAGCTTCCTCCGTCCGTACCCCTGTCTGTAGTAGGTAGCGCAGTGGAATGGGGTCACATAGCAGGAGTCACTGTGCAGAGCTGTCTGAGCTGGTCTTGGTAGGAGGAGGACAGTTCTGGTGTTTACCTACTGTAAGCCCAGGGACTGTTGCCTAAGACGCAGGGTTTATCACATCAGGAGGAATCAATTCTTCGGATTTGACAAATGCAATTTTAAAGGGGGTGGTTTTGAGGCGGCGCCTTTTCAGTGTGAGCCTCAGCCTCGAGGGGATCCCCGTGGGAGCTATGCTGACTTTGCAGCCGCCCCAGGCCCTTGGCATGCGCTGCTGGCCCCAGCTCTCCCGGTGTGTGGCAGGGTTCTGTTTGAGGGCTCTGACTGGAGTTTCGTGGTGATGGTAGGGGAACTAGATGGCTGCTGTGGGCTTTTCTCTCTGGGCATCTTTGTGGGGATTTGAGTCAGGAATCGGGCATCCTGTAGTGAGCTGGGAGGACCTCGCAGTGCTCTGCAGCGGCTCTGAGACTGGGGCACCCCTCCTGCTGGGGGGCAGATCTGTGGCCGGGACCTCTGAGCAGCTGGAGCGAGCCTCCGGTTTACATATCGGGGGTCCACTTTCTGTTACAGCCCGCTCCGTCTGCTCAGTGAAGAGTCACCCCGATAGATGCACCTGCTAGGCTCCGGCTCCCTGTGTATCTTTCCTGTCCCCTGGAAGACGACCTCTGTGAGGACCGCCGAGCAGGCCCCCAGGTGTTCAGCAGGCAGCCTGCTTTCTGCCCTGACTTGATGGCGCCGTCTGCAGTTGTCTTTTTACTGCTGAAATTGTGTTTGCACGTTTATTATTCCCGGCTTCCTATTTATTCCACCGGTCAGAGGCTCATCTGTCTCATCTTCTCCCCCCTTAGCCCACTGCTGCTCTGCACCAATTCTATGTTTCCTCGGTCATTACAACTGATTTTGTTTATCCCTATTCCTGCTTGTCCTTCCGCTTTCCTCATACTCACTTTATAGTATTTTCTTTTTGTGTTGGACCCTTATTTTTCCCTTCTTTGTGATTCATTCTCTAAACAGTGAAAATATTTGATACTCAAGTTGCCAGTGAACCCAGCCTGGTCACATGTGTGTGCACTGTCCCTGCTGGTATTTCCTCGTGCTCGTGACTGTGGCTCTCATGTCCTCACAGGCCCGGAGACGGCAGGAAGCTGTGCTCTCCCTTTTCTGTGCAGTCAGAAGTAGAATCTACTCCGGGTGAGCTAATTTCAACTTTGTGTTTCATTGCATATATGAACATGGCAGGGGCGGGGGGGGATCCGTGATTTCTACTTTGGAGAAATGGTGAACATTTTAGATGTTATTATAGATTATTTCTCCAAGTTTTCTATGGGGCCTAGAAAAACTTTTTAGAATACTGAGTTTGGTGGCCTTAAAATCAATATTCTAAATTATACTATTGGTGAAGTACCTCTATATTTGCTTGACTGCTAAGAGCTGGCAGGGTGTGAGGTGAGTATTAAAATCCGGCATCGTGACCTTATTTCTGCCTATTTCTTCTACTGTCATCATTTTTCTGCAGATTCTATGTTGAGGTTGTGTAATTCAGTAAAAGACTTATAAATGAAACTCACCATTTTGAGTTTGACTTGATCAGATATCAATTATGAAATCACACTGAACCCAAGCTTGGAATTTCATGCTGAGTTGAGGATTTTAGTGCTACACCTTGTAGATACTGTGTAATAGATTTTTCCCCTAAGCTAGAAGTCTTTTCTCTTTGCCAATTAAGTTTAACCAGTGGATATTTTTCTTACTCCATTTTTAAGCTTAATTGTATGTGTTTTTTATTGTTTTTTTTTCCGGTATCAGGGATCGAACTCACGACCACGCATTTGCAAAGCAAGCACTTATGCCACTGAGCTAAATCCCCAGCTCTATTGTTTATTTCTATATTCTTTTATTGTTCTTTTAATACCTATAGGATCTGCATCCTTTTAAACAATATTGTTCACTTTCTTTCAAGCATTTATGACACTTGAACTTTAAACTTTTGGGATAAAACATAAGTTTTTCATTCTCTCCTCTGAAAATGGAATGACGCGTAGAGCTTGCTTTTAATAATCTTGTGTGTAGTCGATACACCCGGTCTCTATTTTTCTCCATGTCAGTGTTGCTATTTCCCATTCCTTGTCCTCTCAGCTGACAAGGACTGACCTCTGCGTTTCACTCTGTACCTGTGCTGCGGCCCTTCAGCAGGACCAAGTGTGAGGTTCCAGATCTTTGTCCCTCCATGGTGGTCCTGCCCTGCCTGATGCCCAGGGTGTGACTGCTGCTTTGTCCCAGGTTGCTTGCTGTGGCAGTGGAGTGTCACACTGAGGGCAGGCTTGCAAGTGCCCCTCAAGACAGATGATGCCAAGCCTGTCTCGCTGCCACCTCCCTCATGGCTGTGCACACTCTGATCATACCCCGCTCCCACGCCACAGGCTTTGCTCTGTGGTGCCCTGGACCCTTGTTTATTTGCAGAAAGCAAAAGCTGACCCATTTTTTTCTTCTGTTTTATAAAAATGTGTTTCCTTCCCTCCAGATGCTTTAGAATTCCTCCCCCTTGAAGCTGCAGAGCTGTCCTCATCCCCCTGGTATCCTGCAAGTCCTTTGTCCTGCCTTCCATCCTCTGAGCCCCTGCCGTTGCCTCTGCCCTTATATGTTTTGCTGCTGTGCAGGGACTTCTGAGCGAGCTTCTGTCACCCAAGTAGCCCCTCACCCCTCAGCTCTCCCAGTTCAGAGGACCCTGGTGACCAGGGTGCCACCCTGGCATCCTCTGGGCCCACCCCGTGCCCTGGTGAGCAGGCTGCTGTCCCGGCATCCTCTGGGCCCACCATGTGCCCTGGTGACCAGGCTGCTGCCCTGGCATCCTCTGGGCCCTCCCCGTGCCCTGGTGACCCAGGGTGCTGCCTGGCATCCTCTGGGCCCACCCCGTGCCCTGGTGAGCAGGCTGCTGTCCCGGCATCCTCTGGGCCCACCCCGTGCCCTGGTGACCAGGGTGCTGCCCTGGCATCCTCTGGGCCCACCCCGTGCCCTGGTGAGCAGGCTGCTGCCCCCACATCCTCTAGCCCCTCTCCCTGGGCTGGAGTTTGGAGACACCCTCCTGACTCCCAGCATCCTTCACTAGCTTTCTGTGTCTAGAACATCGCCCTCTATTTTTCCATTTCTTAAGTAACTTCTGTGGGATTTGAGGTCTAACAAGAGGGGACAAACAGTCATGAGGATGAAAATAGACAGGTGGCATGTCCCAACGGATCATGTTTTGCTGGACCTCGGTCACATCTGCAGACACCTCCCCCCACATGTCTCTCCCCCACCTAAGCTCATTCTCCTGAGGTCTGCAGTTCCCACAGCATCCTAGGAGTCTCTGAGGGCCGTGGGAGGTGGTGATTGAGTGTGCAGCTGGCTCATAGGGAGCCAGGACGCAGCCACTGGAAATGGAAGAGAGCTCTGTGGTGGAGATCGCTCTTGAGGGACAGAAGTCACAGTGGAAGCAGCCAGAAGCAGAGGGGCTGTCGGGGCATCCAGCTGTCAGGAGGCACAAGCCCAGGGCCAGGGCTGCACTGTCTGTAGTTCCCTGGCAGACACTCTTAGCAATGAAACTTGTGTCGCATGTAAGCAGTACACTGACAAGAACAAATGTTTTGGTGTGCTTCATTAATTCAGCACCTGTGCACACTATTGCTACCGTATTGGGAGACCCACTTCGTGCACTTCTGTCAAAGTGTCTAACCGTTCTGTGTCAGCACTGTGCTCCAAGCATCCGTCCCCTCCGTCCTAGTCCTGGGGTTCATCCTAAGTTACACACTTGTCCATGCTCTAACAGACGCCAACAATATATTTCTGTTTCATCTTCTTTTGGGTTTTCTTTCTCTACTATAATTTCTGTACTATTTTGAGAAGACAGATACTTTTATTATTTTTCTGAGTTTTTCTTTCAACTTTATGTTGTTCTCTGCAAGTTCACAATTGGAATTTCTGCCACACTGCAGGGATATCATAGACAACACAACACAATGTATTCCCTTTTAGTCACTCAAGTTGTGTGTGTTCAGTATGCATGTTGAGTGACGGCTTGGGAAAATGTTGATCTTTTGAATTCAGTTCGTAACTTTAATTTTTAAAGGACAATTTGACATTTAAAAATAAGTCATAGACCTATGGTTTGAATAAGTAGTACATGCCCATGAAACACAATTCAAAAAATAGAACAGGTTTACCATGAAAATGTCTCCTCACCAAAATGTCTCAGGGACTTTCCCCACCCAGGGTGACCCTTGCCTCTGCTCTTGGGGTGGTGCTCACGGCTGCTGCTGGGCTGTGTCTGGCCTCTGCTGTGAGCTGTGCTGGCCTCTTGACCTCTTGCACCTGTGTATCTTAGGAACCCTGCATATCTGCAGATCTCTGGTGGCCCCCCAGGCGTGTATTCAAGGCTTTGTCAGTAGCCTGTGGTACTTTGTCACCAACTTGGGGGACATTCAAGGGGTGGAGGGGTGTGATGGGAAGAAGTTAGGTGGTTGAGGGCATAAACTGCAAGGGGGTCCAGAGACCCCCTGCCCTTCCTCTTTGCACCCTGGCTGCCATGAGGTAAAGAGGCCTCTTCCGCCATGGTCTCTGGCCATGATATACTTTGTCACCAGAGCCCCGACTCAACAGGGACAAACTTAGAACCAACATAAACCCATCCTCCTTTTGAGTTGATTCTCTTGGTATTTGGTCACAGTGACACAGAGCTGACTGACACATACCTGCCCTTTCATTTTAGTGACTATGTAGTGTTCTGCAGGACAAATGTGACAGGAGTTAATCCCTTTAGCTGGCTTACTCATCTAACTAGCCTGCTATTCCTTTTCTCGAGAGCATTCTCTGTCTTTTCTTCTGCCTATTGGAACCAATTTCGTGAGCTTTTGTTTTGTAGCTAGTCGGTGTTTGAAGGCACTGCCAGTGTGCCAGTCTCAGTAATTTCAGATTTGCAGCCTGCACCCAATGGGCTCATTTTTCCTGTTGTTGCCATCTCATGAGGAAGGTGATGACCTTGGTGTTAGAGGAGCAGGCTGTGTCCTGGTGCAGCTACGACTTTGCCTCAGCCCATGGCCCTTTCGCTTAGCGCCTTGGAGTCTCCCTTTGAAAGTGGAGACCAGAGCCTGTCTCCAGGGTGGCAGTGAGGGTTACGGTAACAACTCATGTGAGGGCACGTGTCACCTGCAAAGAGCAAGGACACCCTTTGGCCCATGGAGTCTGACTCTGAGGCCTCTGCTCGATGCTCTGGAAATGCACGGTGAGAGCCTGGCTGCATCGCCTTTTCCTCTCACCCCATCGCATTTGTCCCTCGTGGGGCAGAGGCTCCCCGCTCAGCCCGAGGGCCTGGAGGACGCCCCTCCCTCCTGCCCTCTCCTTGCCAGACAGTGCTCAGCATGGTCAGTTCTTCCCTGGAACTTGGTTGGAACCTCTCCCTTCCTTGATGCTCCTGTGGTCTGTAGAGGTGGGGACAAGGCCACCTCCATGCTGCAGCTGAGGACCCAGCCCTGGGGAGAGCCTGGGTGTGGGGCCTGGCTGAGTGCTAGCTGCTCCTTCCCATCCCGGAAACCCTACTGATTACACATCCTCCATAAAAAAAAAAATCCTCTGAATCTAGACAAAGGTGAAATATCTACTAAATAGGAAGAATAGTCAGACACAAAACAATACCCCAACAATCGTGAGCAGTCACAGCTCACGGAGTGGAGAGCAACAGGGCGGGACTGCTCAGGATCTCCCTGTGTGGACAGAGCCCCGAGGGCTCCAGATTGAAAACTGAACTGCAGTTTCACAGTCACCCTGGCACACTCATGAGGGTGGGCTGCAGGCCTGGGGCTCAGAGCTCAAGCACATATGTCATAGGCGTACATATGTCAAAGGCGTCACAGGAGATTTGTCATTCTTCTCCCCTGCAGCTCACGAGAGCCAGGTGCTCATCGCAGGCCAAAGCTGACTCGCAGGTCTCGCTCTGCATTCTCCCCGCCGCTGCCCTTCAGCTGTGACCTTTGCTCACTGGTCTTTTGCAGGTGCAGGAGGATGAGGGGGGAGAATGTCACCAAGGTCAGCACCTTCATCCTGCTGGGCTTCCCCACGGCCCCCGGCCTGCAGTACGCACTCTTCCTGCTCTGCCTGCTCACCTACCTCTTTGTCCTGGTGGAGAACACGGCCATCATCGTCACCGTCTGGAGCAGCGCTTCCCTCCACAGGCCCATGTACTACTTCCTGGGCACCCTGTCTTTTCTAGAGATCTGGTACGTGTCTGACATCATCCCCAAGATGCTGGACGGCTTCCTCCTGC